>PVIC010023183.1:0-27044 GCA_004025085.1 Thryonomys swinderianus | reverse complement strand
TTTTTTTTTTTTTTTTTTTTTTTGAGACAGGGTCTCACTTTGCAGTTCAGGCTGGCCCTGATCTCACTATGTAGCCCAGGCAAGCCTCAAACTCAGCAATCCTCCTGTCTCTGCCTCCCGAGTGCTGGGATTACAGGCGTGAGCCACCATGCCCGGCACTGTGGTGTGCAGTATTGATTGTTGGTGGGTGTGAGTCTTCACACCCAGCATTGTATGTGGTTACCGGGGATTGAACTCAGGACCTTGCGCTTGCGAGGCAGGCGCCGAACCACTGAGCTAACCCTCCGGCCCAAGCTTTAGAGGTTTTAAAAGGCCAATTAAAAAGAAAAGTTGGTCTGTGTTGTGGATCTAGGCATCTCTTCGTAATAAGCAATAGGTAACTCAGATGCTCAAAACCACCATGTGTACATTATAGGGTAAGGACCAACTTTCTTTATTATAAAATGAAGTCTAAGTCTTTTGAGTTTTGCTATGTGTGCAAAAGCTCTCTTACAAATTGTAGATAGCATCTGAAGATAAAGCCTTTAGGTTTTGGCTCATCATTCAGCCTGTTTTTAGCTATAGTGAAATAGTTGCAACTCTGTGTCCCTAAGCTTCATGTTCCTTTGGCTTCCCGTGTCATTTTCCCCGTTTTCCTATCTGGGGAAAAGACTCATCCCATAGGTCTCAACTTGAGAACTTCTGGTAACTTCTGCAGAGGAATTACCAGACTAGGGTCAGACTTGCCAGCTTGTCCCACCCATGTTTGGTTACAGTCTCTGCCCCAATGCTCTTGCAGCACTTGAGTGATACTGTACCACAGCACTATAGGATATTGAAATGTACTTTCGTGAGTCCATGACTATCCAGCTACACCATTTATTTTTGTATCTCCAACTAGAAGGCAGTGTCACATTCTTTACCTATTCCTGATACACCTATTGTAGCTGATGATTGCATTAGGGGTTTCTTGGGGGTAGGGCAGAACCCCAAAGGACAATCCCATGGCCTTAGCTTGACCTGTTAGGCTTATGTTGTGTAGTCTCAGGCACAGCTAGATCAAAGGCTTTGGAACCTACTGGAGCAGTTTGTTCCCCTTCTCCATCAGTTCTTCCTTCCCCTGACCTCAGATATTTGACTTTGTAAAACAGACAATAGGCTAGTAGGGAAGACTCACAGATACCTTCTCTGGCCTAGTACATCTGTGCACCACAGAGATATTTTAGGAGATAGGTGGTTGAATAAGCCTCCTGGCAGTTTGCTTATAAATGCCAGAACAGAAAGGATGTCACACTTTGGTCTGATATCAGGTTGTATGTCACTGATGCCTGGTCTGAAACTGACTAAATCATGCCAGCAGCTTTTACTTAGTAAAATTAGTTTGTTTAAAAACCAAACAGAAAAAGACATGAAAGCGTATTTTTCATTAGGTTGGGTTCAATACAAGGAGAATCACCTGTGCCAAAGCCACGAATCGATCGCCCAAAAAAAGTTCGGATAATACAAGAAGAGACAACAATGCCTGCGCAGGTTGGTTTTTTGAAATGTTGCTTTTTAAACCACCTAAAGTTAAATAGTAATTATGTGATGTTCATGCAATTGACTATCTTCTGTAAGTTTTAGAATTGGGAGTTGGGTTCTGTCATTTAAATAATCATTTTAAGTCTTCAGCATTTTATTGGGCTGGTCACTTGTCCTTAACTCATTTCTGTAGTTTTAAAAGGGTTCCTAAAGTAGGGCTCCTAAACCTCAGTACCATCAATATTTAGGGCCCAGTAATTTGTCGTGCAGAACTGGCCAGGGGATATAGGATGTTTAGGGACCTAGTGTCCCCAGCCTCTATGTAGTAGATGCCAAGAACTCACACCCCTGCCTACACCCTAATTGTGACAACCAAAAGTATCCCTAGGTAAGAGGCAAAGGACCCCTGGGAGCCAAAGGACTTGAAGTGGAAGACCACTGTTGTAAACTTCCTTTTTTGTAATTTTCCCTTTTTGTGTGTTCAACCTGAAAATGGCTAATTTGGTAATGTTACTATTCTACTATTCTATTTATAAATTAATTTAAAAATCATTGAAACTGGAAAATAGTTTTGAACTACCAATGTGAAAATGGGAATAAAAATTGCTAGCAATCCTCAACAAAAGACACTCTGAAGGGTTTAAGGATGTAAAAGAAGAAAAGATTGTTAACTGGCAAATGAGGGGGTGAGTCAATTTGATTTTTTTTTTTCCAGTTAAAAACTATGGGAGAATCTCATCAAGAAGCAACAGAAAAAGAAGTAGAAAGAATCTTGGGATTATTGCAGACATATTTTCGAGAAGATCGTAAGTAGGACATCAAATTAAATATGGAACAATTTGTGTTTACCAGATGTGTCACTCTCATTGAGGTTTTTAAAAGGCATTTTCAGGGGTATGTACTATGAACTATTTTGATTCTTGTCATGTATATTTAGGTTTCATGATTTTGGGGGGGAATCTAAGGATTGCACACACAGACTTGTGCATGCTCAGGAAGAGCTCTACCCTGAGCTATACCTCTAGCCTTTGTCATATAATGAGGCTTCCCTCTTTGAGCGTCTCATGAGAACATTGGTGAAGTAGCATCTTTTTTTTTTTTTTTTTTTGAGACAGGGTCTCACTTTGTAGTTCAGGCTGGCCCTGAGCTCACTGTGTAGCCCAGGCAAGCCTTGAACTCAGCAGTCCTCCTGCCTCTGCCTCCCAAGTGCTGGGATTACAGGTGTGAGCCACCATACCTGGCACTGTGGTATGTGGTATTGATTGCTGGTGGGCGTGAGTCACAGCATTATAAGTGGTTACTGGGGAATTGAACTCAGGACCTTGCGCTTGTGAGGCAGGCGTGGAAACCACTGAGCTAAATCTCCGGCCCAGTGGCATCATTTTTTATGTTTAAATGTCAGGGTTTTTTTTTTAGCCAGGAATGGTGGAATGTGTGTATAACACCTGCATCTGGAAGGGTGAGGCAGGAGGACTTACGAGTTCGAGGCTAGCCTGGACACCTTAACAATACCCTATCTCAAAATCAAACAAAAGACTGGGTATTTCCTCTGTTACAAAGTAAATGTGCCATAAAAGTGGAAAAAGTAAAATACCAAGTTAACTGTCTTTAATCTCTTTCTTTTCACTTCCCAGAGATTCCCTTAGGAGACAGGATGTCTTTTCGCATGATTTTTTTGTTTGTGTCAGTGATACAAGTGTGCATTTCCTGTTTCTGTTTCTTTTTTGTCTTTTTCAAAGCTATTCATGATGTACACATTCTTCTGCCATGTGACTTTTCAGTGATTCCACTGTATGGCTATGTCATATACATATTTAAAAGGTTTGTCTTAATGGATGAGTTCTTGATTGCATTTTACTCTTGTAATTGGTGAGGTGGAAAACATTGGCACTTTGTACACTTGTGCTAAAGTTTCATGAGAATGACTTTTACAGGGGCCTGGTCAGTGAGTGTTTCAGAAGATAGGATATACCAAATTGATCTGCAGAAGGCTTGTGTTGTTATGCTCTTCCACAGCAGGAGAACTGCTTGTTCCCTTCTTCTCTTACTAACACGAAAGAAGGCGCCTCTTTATAATCAAAAGTAATTTTTCATGTTTTGAATGATTTTTTTTCTTTTTCTACAGCTGATACTCCAATATCCTTTTTTGACTTTGTGGTTGATCCACATTCTTTCTCCCGTACAGTGGAAAACATGTTTCATGTATCCTTCATTATACGGGTAAGATTTAAGATTTCTATAATTATTTCTATATGCTTTTTAAAGGATACATAAGAGAATCTATAAATGGGAACTGGTAAAGGTATCTGTAAGCAGTATGCAGTATAGCCGTATTGTAACCAGTCATTAATTGACGTATTAGGTAGAAGAGACTCCCTAAAAATTTGTGTGCTTGCTTTTCTTTCTTTTTCTAGTTTTTCTTAGACAGGGTCTTTCTTTGTACTTCAGACTGGCCCCGAACTCACTATGTAGTTCAGGCGAACTCAGAGCAGTCTTCCTGCCTCTGCCCCCTGAGTGCTAGAATTACAGGCGTGAGTCACCATGCCCGGCATTGTGTTATGTGGTTACTATGGACCAAACTTGGGACCTTGCACTTGCCAGGCAGACGCCGGAACTACTGAACTAAATCCCTGGCCCTTGTGCGCTTGCGTTTATGTTTTAAGAATTACAGACTGAGTGTACCTAATCTGAAAGTTCAGAAATCTCAAGAACTTCAAAATTTGAAATTTTCTGAGAGCTGACATGATACTACAGGTGGAAAATTCCATAACTGACCACTATATAGCAAAATCCAAAAAAATCTGAACTGGGCCCAGCCATTTTGGATAGGGAATATTCAACCTGTATTTAGAAGAATAATTAGCAACATTTGTGTATTTAACTATCGATAAGTAATAGTAATTTTTTTTTTTTTTTTGAGACAGGGTCTCGCCTTGTAGTTCAGGCTGGCCCTCAGCTCACTATGTAGCCCAGGCAAGCCTCGAGCTCAGCAATCCTCCTGCCTCTGCCTCCCGAGTGCTGGGATTACAGGCGTGAGCCACCACGCCTGTCACTGTGGTATGTGGTATTGATTGCTGGTGGGCATGAGTCACCACACCCAGCATTGTATGTGGTTACAGGGATCGAACTCAGGACCTTGCACTTGTGAGGCAGGCGCTGGAACCACTGAGCTAAATCTCCGGCCTGAAGTAATAGTAAAATTTTTTTTTTTTGAGACAGGGTCTCGCTTTGTAGTTCAGGCTGGCCCTGAGCTCACTATGGTGCCCAGGCAAGCGTCGAACTCAGCAATCCTCGTGGTGACTCATGCCCACCAGCAATAAGCACCACATACCACAGTGCTGGGTGTGTAATCCCAGCACTCCAGAGGCAGGATTGCTGAGTTCGAGGCTAGCCTGTGCTACATAATGAGCTCAGGGCCAGCCTGAACTACAAAATGAGACCCTGTGTAAAAAAGAAAAAAATTCAGAAATTAGTTTTAGATGGAGGCCATGTCTGGTAAAAGCTGATAAGAAACCTGAGTGCTACCTTAATGTAAAAGAAGTCTTATCCATACCATGTCATTAATGTTAGGATGTGTTAGGGTTTTCAGAGATAAACTTTTTTTTTTTTGAGACAGGGTCTCGCTATGTAGTTCAGGCTGGCACTGAGCTCACTATGTAGCCCAGGCAAACCTGGAACTCAGCAATCCTCCTGTCTCTGCCTCCCGAGTGCTGGGATTACAGGTGTGAGCCACCACACCTGGCACTGTGGTATGTGACATTGATTGCTGGTGGGCGTGAGTCACCACGCCCAGCATCGTATGTGGTTAATGGGATTGAACTCAGGACCTTGAGCTTGCGAGGCAGAGTACGGAACCACTGAGGTAAATCTCCAGCCCCAAGATAAACATTTTTTAATGAATTTTTTTGATTGAGAAGTTGTAAGTTTGAGTGTAAAAATTTTGGTTTTTCCTCCTAAAAATCATATTTTTATTTTAGGATGGTTTTGCAAGAATAAGACTTGATCAGGACCGATTGCCAGTAATAGGTAAATGATGTTTCAAAAAACTAGTTTTAAGGAAAACATATTGAGTATTAAAGTTTATGAAGTGTATTTTAATAATGTAAATAAGTTACATTAATAATGTATGTGAGTTCATCATAGGTCAACACATTTTTACAGTGTTGTATCTCACCCAGCTAAAGGAAAATTCTGATGACATGGGCATGGTTTAAAACTTTGATAGACTCATCTATATCATTGATGGAATGTGTGCTGAAAAGATAAACAAAAAAATGACATAGTTTCTTCCAAATTTCATTAGAAAGTTTAAAATTGCAGTCACTTATGTACTTTCCTTTTTCGACCTACTTTTCCCTTGATGTTAGCTGTATCTTTCCCTGAGATTCTATGACTCATTCTTGATGGAATAATTTGAGTCTTCATTCCACGTTTCCTTCTAACACTCCTATAAAGGGGGAAGTACTCTCATTACCCTGAACTTGCTACATCAAGTGTTCGCAATTTCGTGTTGGATCCAGTAGGGCTTGGCTCTTTGGCTGGTGCATAGATATATAGAGGGTTTCTAATGTTTGGAGTGTGTTTTTTAAAATGGAAAGGAATGAGACTACTTACTACTGTATCACACACTGCAGCACCTTATGCATGAAACCCTAATAAGTATGTAACATGTATCTTTTCAGTATAGGTTTTCTTCCTCTTATTCATCAGTCCCTGTTCACATTATCTGTTCTGGTTTGACAACCTTTGAAAACTTTGTCTTTCAAATAGAGCCTTCCAGTGAAGGAACTGACGGAATTGACCACAACACCCAAATTAGGAATCAAGCTGTTATAGCTTTGAGTTATCGTGACTGGGAGGTAAGGTAAAGCTCTGCATGTTGCCCCTGTATAGTTCTAACTGACGGCATTTGCTTAAGCCTAGTATTCAAACGTTGTTCCTTGGTCTTTGTTCCCTGCCAGGAGATTGTGAAGACCTTTGAGATTTCTGAGCCTTTGATTCCTCCAGCTCAGAGCAGGCAGAGGCTAAGTGCTTGATGCCTGCTGAAGGTAACATTTTCTATGGGACAGCTGCACAGTTTGACAGTGTAAACCTTCTTTCTTCATCCAGTAAAATAACGGGTTTTGCCTCCCTCTAGTGTCCACTGGTAGAACTCTGTAACTGGTGAAAGGCAGGGAGGGGTTGAGCATGGTGAGAGCAGATTCCCTGATCTGCATTGGTCACTCTATTGTTCTTAAGATTTGCAGTGGTAAAGCTTGCAGTTTGGCTTTTTCTGATTTATGGCTAAATAAGTTAAATAAAAATTGAGATCCCTCAGTGCTGTTCACTGTCCCTTTAGATTTACTAGTTTTGTAAGTAGAAAGCTGCAAAGGAGGACAATGACAGTTGCCTGAGGATGATGTTAGTAAGTGGGCATTTCTGGGACCTGAGTTATGCTATGAAATAATCTTTCATTTTTATGAAGGGAGCATTTCTAGGAAGAACTCTTAGAAACAGTCAGGCTTTGGGTACTGCAGACAGCGCAGGGTGGGAAGAGGAGACATGGGTTCGCTGGTGCTGCCCCCATTTAGACCTTCAGGCAAGTCACTTCATGTCACTCTGCGTCCTGTCCTTACGATTCTATCAGTAGAAGGGGCAGTTTGCATCTACACAATGACTACTTTTTCTAGCTCTCATTTTCTGTGAGTTTTCAGGATTTAAATGAGCTTTTTTTTAGTAATTAATAAAAACAATATATGCTTCAATTAATTGAACCATTTTTGTTGCATAACTTGTTTCTGTCAAAATATTTTGAGGATGAGAGAACAGATATAAAATATACTGTGTGGCTTAAACTAGGCCCTCCCTACTCACTGAGGAGAGGTAGATTTTTTTTAATATATGTTATATGATCTTTTGATTTGCTATTTATTAATTGTTAATTAGCTTTTTTTCTCCTCTTTTCCTCCTCTTTTAGGATCCAATTGGATAATGAAAAATCCAAAAAGGAAAGCAGCATGTACTGTATATATTGTATGATTAAAGATTTTTAAAGACAGGTTGTATTTAGTAAAATGTAGCTTTTGATAGTTAATAAAATTTGTTATGGTTGTCTTTGAGTAAAAGAAATTCACTGTCCTATTCACAAGTAACTTCACTTGCTTATTTTACTCTCTTTTCTTTTCACAGGAGAATTATTCCTTTTTCCAAAGCTGTCTCATTAAGTTTTACTTAGGTTGTTAATGCTCAATGGATCATTAATTTTTCTATGTATCTTTAGCTGTAAAATTAGCTGTCCAGGTCAACAAATAAGTTATACCATCAGACATTTTGTTGAAGGCTAAAATTGTTCAAATATCAGTCATTTCTTATGGTTCAGCCTGTAACTTACATACAAGGAACTATTAAATCTTTTGGGAAACTGGGCTGGACTACTGTTCTCAGTGCCCCAGCCCAGGCCCGTCCTCCCTTCCTGAGCTTGCTTACCTTCATCTTTTTTCCTTCTTTCTGGCATCTGGGGTAGCAGTGTCTTTTCTGTGAAAGGCTCAGAATTATAGCTCTTCTAGAAGACTGCTCTATCTCTCCTCTCCTGTAGGCATATCTGTTCTCCCTTTAACCATGTGCTCTTCTCATTTTAAAAAATAGTTCAAGTGGGCTGGGGATTTAGCTCAATGGTTTGGGCCTTTGCCTTGCAAGCTCAAGGTCCCGAAAGTTCTTTCCCCACAGTGCCAGGCATGGTGGCTCACACCTGAATCCCAGCACTCAGGAGGCAGAGGCAGGAGGATTGCTGAGTTCGAGGCTTGCCTGGGCTACATAGTGAGCTCAGGACCTGCCTGAACTACAAAGTGAGACCCTGTCTCAACAAAACAAAAAAAACTAAATATATGTAACTAGCTGTTTAAATGTATATACACCTGCCCCCCCATCTTCTTTTAATTCTTACACTGGCACTTTTATCCATTATTTCCTTGGATAGAAACCTAAGATTTCTTCCCTTGAACCCTTACACCCTGTGTGTTAATCAGTTGCTAATTCCTTTCTCGGTCTCCAGTTTCTCTGTCTTGGCCAGGTCTCTATCACAGACACTAGCCTGGTGTTTCCTGCTTCCTTGCTTTCTGTCTGTCCTTCCGATCTCTTCCAGACCATTTGACACTTTCTTACTAGTTGCATACTGCTTTGGTATGTTAAAAATCTGAACTTCAACAAAATTCAAAACCTTCAGAATCGGCCCCCTGCCCATATTTCTTGGCTGACATCCTTTAAACTCTAGCAATTTTTTTTTGTTGTTGTCAAATGGGTAATTGAAATACAATTTACATAACATACAATTCATTCACTTAAAAAGTACAATTTAGTGTTTTAAAAAATCAGTTCATGGAGTGTGTAGCTGTCACCACAATCTGTTTTAAAACACTTCATCCCCCTTTTATCAACTGTCACTTCCCTTGCATTGTCTGACTTTCTCACCTCTACCCTGACCAGCGACAGTTCTACTTTCTGTCTACTGATTTGCCCATTCTGGAAATTTAACATAAATGAAATTCTACAACCTATTACTTTAGCACCATACTTTGTCCAGAGTTGCTTTCTGTCCTTTTTGTCTTATTTCTACAACTTTATTGTACTCATTACTATAAAATACACTAATCAAAAACAGAAATGCCAAAATAACTTAAACCTTTATATTTTTCTAGTTTATTTCTCAAGAATGGCAGTACGCTGAGGAACTCCCTTTGGAATGGTTTTTGAATTTTAACCTTTTTTGCTTTTTCTGGCAGTATAGTCAGCTCCGTAAGCGCTTTCTGAGAAGGCTGGAAGATAGGATACACTGTGACCCTTTCAAATTCTTTCACTTCCCTCTTCACTGGAGATTTTAGGAGAGGAGGAACATAGCTAGAGATTTTGCAAGCATCTCTTTCCTTATTTCTTTGCTCTGTAACTTTCCTCCCGCAAATCATTCGGTCTTGATGTCTCTTCATCTGTTCTTGAACCCATGCTACTTTGTGCTTTTTCGTTTCACTTCTGTGTGTTTTCTGCATAGTTCAATTCTTTTCATCTTCTGGTCCTAATGATTTTGGGTGAAGTAATTCACTTGAAATTCTTTGAGGGGTGAGTCGGTATTTGTGGTCTCTGAGGCCTCTGGCTCTTTCAGCTCGGTGTATGTTTCTCTGTATGACTCAGCTCCCTCTTAGACACTAGGTATTCCCATTTGTTAGCATCTTTTGATTTTTCACTTTGTGATCTCTTTTCCTCTGTTTTAACTTGGGGTGCTGGAACTGTTTTGTGGTTCTGTGCTGCTTCCAACATCTCATTGTTGTTGTTGATAGTAGTAGTCCTCTGCTTTAGCAAACCAGAAGTCAAAAAACATGGCCTTAAATTTATCAAGTGTTTCATTCTCCTTTTGAAACTCTCGGGCTAATCGTTTTCTCATTTCTGAAGAGTGGATGCCACCTAAACTCTTATCAAAGGGAGTAATTAGAACTTTTAAAGTTGGATATCCTCGCCTGGTACTCCTATGCTCTGCCCCAATTTGGGTGTCAATCAAGTACTGCAGTGTCTCCTCTTCACTGCCCCTACCCTCTGTGTTCCCTCTTAGGGGAAGATTTTGCCCTAGACATTCTTGAGAAAACAGAAGCAGTCAGGAGCACCCTCCTCTTCCCACTGCCAGATTACCCTTTGGACTTTGCCATAGAAACATTGTTTTTTGGTTATCAAAAGCCGGTTCTCCCACCTGGGTTTACTGAGCTTCCAGAATGCCAGTTTAGTGGATATCAGATTCCTTTCGCTGCATCATAAAACCTCCCCTCTATGAAATCATCCCTATTGGCATGAAACTATGTACCTACCTACCTATCCATCCATCCATCCATCCTTCCCTTAGTGCCTCTGGGGCCTTTACCATTCTTTTGCTCCCTGCTTCAGTGTACTCTGAAGTACTTATCTGTAACCCCTCTAACTGCTCTCCTTCTGTACCCTGCCTGCTCCTTGGATGAGACTGCTCCTTTGTTGGTCAGGAGTGGTCTCCAGTAGAAAGTTCAGTGGTCCTATCACTACCCCTGTCAGCGAGACCTCAGTAGCACTTATATGAGATGAAACTTCACTTTCTGCACCCCTCGACTATCCCAGCCGTTCATTGAATGTCCTCACGTGACTGACCATCCTGATTCTCGTCCTCTTAGCTCTTTCTCTATCAGCCTGGTTGGGCTGCCTTAACATCTCCACTTGGCTCTTCCTGCAGTTCCACCTTACCCCATCACTTGTAACAAAATAACTGCAGCCATCCACGTTCCTCTCCAGCCCTGCTGCCCCACCTCAGGCTGTCCACACTGAATCCACATTCCTTTCCCTCTGCCCCCACGTGCTCCAGACCAATCGATGCATCCAGAGTATTCTTTTTATTACAGAGACCTAAGGATGTCGCTGTCCAACATAAAACCCTGGGACAAGGTCCTATTACTTTTAGAAGAAAACCCCAGATTCCATTTTTCCATCTGTAACCTCTTTCCTGATTTCCTCTCCAACAGCTTTCTCAGTTCACTATGCTAACTGCTCCTGACGCAATTGCATGTTTCTAAAGATGGCGTCCTCTTTTCCCTGTGAGTGTTCTCACATATTCTTGCATCTGTTCCCAGACGTGCTACCAACATGATACTCATGTTTCTAATTCTCCGTATTCACCATACATGTTATTTTTTAGATGTTGCACATGCTTTTCAGACAAAAGCCCAATTTCATGACACCACTATTTTTGGTAACTGTTTAATGTCCCTTATGAGAGTAAGTGCTTAACAGGGCATAATGTATTTATTTTAGTCAGTGAGGCTCAGCCTGCTCAGCCACCATTATAGGTGCTCTGATAATCAAACAGCACATTGCCAAACTCTCAACAGGCAGTCACTGCCTTGAAACACTTAGCCCCTTCTAACCTCTGTGAAAACTTCCTATGACCTTATTAATCAGAAGTCCATGGAAAATGCATCTTCTCACCTTAATCTTCTTTTCTAGTGGAGAGTGAGGACATACTGCTATCCAAGGGTCTTGAATATTTATGGCCCAGGCCAATCTGGAAGGTGAAAAGGAAATTAATGCCAGGATTTAGAGAAAGACATTAGGAAACAAGTTATAGAAAGAACTTCACTAGTAGGTAAACTTGGGACCCACTTTCCGTGTGCAGCACAAGGCATTACTCTGCCAACAGACAGTAGTGTTTATTTTCCCTCTTTCTCTAAGCAAGGGAGGAATGTACTCTGATGAAAGTTAAACAGCTACATTGCCTTTGTGGTTGTAACTATGGGGAAGCACCTTAATACTGGTAAGGAAAGACTGAATTATTGCTTCAGATACCACAGACCACTGCCTTTATCTTAGTGAAAGAAAACTTTTTTTTTTTTTTTGAGACAGGGTCTTGCTTTGTAGTTCAGGCTGGCCCTGAGCTCACTATGTAGTCCAGGCAAACCTCGAACTCAGCAGTCCTCCTGTCTCTGCCTCCCGAGTGCTGGGATTACAGGCATGAGCCACCACACCCGGCACTGTGGTATGTGGTATTGATTGCTGGTGGGTGTGAGTCTCCATGCCCAGCATTGTATGTGGTCACCGGGGATTGAACTCAGGACCTTGCGCTTGCGAGGCAGGCGCTGGAACCACTGAGCTAACCCTCCGGCCCCCTGAAAGAAAACTTTTGATGAGAAAAGTTTTCAAAGTTGTTAAGTTCAGTTTTGTATAAAGTTATTAGTAAATTTTCTAACAGCTCTTATAACATGTTCTGTGATTTTTGTCATAGCTTACATTTTAAATAGAAAAATAATTACATTGCAAATTTTTTGAAAATTTAAGGTAGCTAAATACAGCAAGAATATGTCCCATAGGATTGAGCCTAATCACATATCGACACCCTAAAGATCTCTTCTTAACCTGTTGAGTAAGCAAATAGTTAACAACTTGGGTTATAAATATTGCTTTCTCTTGGCAAGCAAAGAGGAGGATTCTTTAACATAGGACTGCAAGAAAACCAACAGCTGTTTCTTTCAAGAAAATCTTGATTCCTTGAATCATTTCTGATTTCATGAGTTTGTTTTCTAAGAATTTGTTTTTTCTGTAACAACAGATTTTGAGGTTAATGGATTATTTTCCTTAATACTACAAATAGTCTTAGGACGTACATACTCCCGTTCTCCTACTTCATGGCAAAGAGAATGGAGCCATGGGAAGGTTAGCTGTTTGCTAGTGGGCCCAAGGTTAGTCTGAGTGGTGGTGTGTGCTGGGTGACTCCAGTTCCTGTCCCGTTTTCCCTTGTGCTATACTTATTCAGAATATGAACATCCTGTTGCTTACATCCAAAATAGAAGGAAAAGAACACTTACTGCTTTTTGTACTTAGGCCCAGCTGCTGTTTTTCCATGGGAAAGTGTAAGGGTGGGGCCTTCACTGCTTCCAGCCCCTTTGATAGTTCTCCCTCGTACTCTGTCTCCACATCCTCTTTGGTGATCCGCATTTTTCTTACAGGCTTGTGTTTATCTTCTGTGTCTTTGGTTTCAGCCATCACCCTGTCAGTTGCCAGTTTCTTGTGCAGCATTTTTGCTGTTCACTCTTCCTCTGAGCTTCTCCCATGAGCTGCTCCCCAGTGCTTTAGCCTCCCACTCCCCATCCTGCAAAGTACTGATTTCCAGCCACTATAGTTTCTGGCCTTTATTTGCATTTCCAGCTACCTACTGGTGATACTTGAGGATACCTTGAATTGATTTCCAAGGTTACCAGAAGCAGTCACAAGCTTTCTGTGTGTCATCACTGTCCTAGGTAAAGACTACTACTATGAGGTGGTACGTGAAGACAGTCCATTGGCAGGAAATGGACATCCCTGGGGTGAGTTGGACTGAGTGGCCATCCACAGAGGGGGCTGTTTCCAAGACATGGCACCCACAGAAATAGAACCAGAGAAAGCTTCTTAAACAATGAAGGCATCTTCTTTATTTTTGTGTTTTTCGGATATGCATTGTGTATGCTCCTTTAATAGGACCAGTGGAAACTGTTGGAGTAGGTCCTAAACACAAACTTAAATTGGTGGAGGCCGGAAGAATACGCTGATGGTGCAGTCATATGGCTTAATCATTACTTGGTTGATGTGTCACTCAGCTGAATACCACTATGAGAGAGGTTTTGTTTTTGTTTATGCTTTTTGGTTTTTTGAGATAGGGTCTTTATAGTTCAGGCTGACCCTGAGTTTACTATGTAGCCCAGGCCAGCCTAAAACTTGCAGCTATCCTGCTGCCTCTGCCTCCTGAATGTTGGGATTATAGGTGTGAGCCATTGCTCACATTGCTCACCTGGCCATTGCAATGGTTTCAGACTTCAATACAATTTAATATATATTTTAATCTTACAGATAGAAAAGCAGGAAATATTTCCATATTGCAATACAAACTAATAAATGATTCTTTGTATTTATTTCAAGATATTCTTCACCATATGTGTGTGTACCAAAAAATCATGTAGTCCACTGAGGTGTCTCTAGTTCTTTTTTAAAAAAATGTTAAAGTTACATGTTTGCAGTACGTAATGATTACATTTGTTGTGGGAAACTTTATTTCTTTTTATTTACCTTCACCATCCCCTTTTGCCAGCATGAAATTGATTTATTTATCATACAAGTGCTTATATAATTAGTTATACATACAGATTAACAGCCAACCTAACATGACAGATATATAAGATATATAAGACAGTTATACACATTAAAGCAAAATATACTATTAAAGACAGTGTACATTCTTTGAAAGCACAGGAGAGTTGGGTGTAGTGGTACATGTCCATCATCCCTTCAGTATGGAAGGCTGAAGCAAGGGGATCACAAGTCCTGCCTTGGCAATTTAGCAAGACCCTGTCTCAAAATAAAAAAGAGCTCAGTACAAAGGCCCTGAATTCAATCTCTAGTGCCAAAAAGTCAAAACAAAAAGCCCCACAAATGTTAAAATGTAGTTAAATGTAAAATATGATAGTTAATTATAACCTGGTTTTTTCCTATGAATAAAATCTGTCCCTGCCCAAATTTGCTGTTGGCAAAGAAGTGCTCTAAACTGTCAAAAAATTGTATCTTTTAGAAATACAAAGTATATATAGTTTATGCTTTAACAAATCAGTGAATTTCAACTATCAGGTGATCAAAATGGCTTGGTCTATTTTCATATCAAAGCACTGAATTAATTTTAATCTGCATTTCAATATTCACTTACTCTACAATCCAAACATGATGTCATTTAAAAATGGATAAAAGCCATGCCACTCAGATGTCAGTCATTATACCAATTCAGACGAAACTGTGGTACGTCTATGACCTGACAAAAGTGTATTACCACAAGTCACTTATATTCACTGCCTATGAGCCAGGGACTGTGTGAAGTGCTGGGTGGTATCATTTTACTTCATGTAAAAACGGAATAATAAAGACCTCAATGCCTGTTGGCCTTTTGATAGTAATACAGATTTCTTTTTTTTAAGTAAAATATATATATTAAGTAAAATATATCTCAGTGTGAGATTCTGTTTAACCAATAACATATATTAAAGTTTATCTAAAGAAATAAATAAAAAACGTTTTATTTAAGTACCATGTTTCTTTTTCTTTCCTGATAAGAGAAACTAGAAGAGGAAAAGAATAAGTCAGGCAAATAAATACTAAAACTTTTTCATAGCAAATCATGCTGAAATAAACTAAGCAAGTTTAGAATTTGCTCTCACACAAGTGACAGGCTGTTTTTCTCAAAAGTTTGACTTGTAAAAAGAAAACCTTGCTAACAAGTATTTTATTATACTCTTAAATTTTAGTCTTTCATAGACAATCATGAAATATTTTTATCTAGATATGAGACAGCTTGTGACAAAGTACTGTTAAGAAATTTTCATGTCAGTTGAACTTGAACTTCAGTGTATCAGAGTAAACTTCTGGTACGACTATCTTTGTATGGCACTATTTCTGTGTTTTCTATTTTGTTCCATTAACTATTTGTTCTTTAACCACTACACTGTCTTGGTTAATGTAGATTTTACAGTAAGTCTTGAATTCCGGTAGTGTAAGTTCTCCAGTTTTGTTCTTCAGTTTGTCTTGGTTATTTTGGGTTTTACGGGTTTCCATATAAACTTCTGAATCATTTTGTTGATACCTATAGAATAACCTCCTGTGACTTCGACTGGGGTTTCACTGAATCTAAAGTTTGACTTGGAAAAACATCTTAATACTATTCATTTTCCTTTATGGAATACAGAATATCTTAGTTTATGTAGAGCTTTATTTCATTTGAGGATTATAGTTCTCATATAGTAAGTGTATATATTTTGTTAAGATTTATATTAAAATCTGGTGGTAATATAAATGTCACCAATATTTAATATCAAATGTAGGTGCAGTTGTCTTAGTTCCTTTTCCCTTGTTACTGAGGCAAAATATCTGTCACCAAAGTTAAAGGAGAAAAGGTTTACTGTAGCTCATAGATTGCAGAGGTTTTAGTTCACAGTTGGCTGGCTCCAATCCAGAATGGCATGGTAGAGCTCTAGGCATCACAGAGAATAGTTCGTGGGGGCAGAAGACAGAGAGCAAAACAGTGAAGAAACAGCAAGTGACAACAGGATCCCTCTATCTGTGTCTTATAGTCTATCTAGACTATACTAACAGCCAGAGTGGGGCACCCTCAATCCTCACATTGCACCCTGAATCAATCCCAGCATCCTTAATTCCAGCATCACATTCTCTAGATCTAGCTATCTTTTTTTTTTTTGAGATAGGGCCTCACTTTGTAGTTCAGGCTGGCCCTGAGCTCACTATGTAGCCCAGGCAAGCCTCGAAATCAGCAATCCTGTCTCTGCCTCCTGAGTGCTGGGATTACAGGCGTGAGCCCCCACGCCTGGCGAGATCTAGCTATCTTTAAAAAGCTCCACCTATGACTGCATGAGGCTTTGCGAACAATAACAGTAATATTGTGTTTTCAATTTCAAATTCTAATTGTTTCTTTCTGGTATGTAGAAAAAGCAATTGACTTTATATATTAATCTCCTATCAGTCTTAATGTTTATTCCATTTTGGGGGCTATTTTGTTGAATTTTGGCATTTTCCACCTAAATGTATTATCTAGATGTTAACAAAGTTAGTTGAATTTATCTCCTTTCAACATATACACATCATTTTTAAAAATTTTTGAGAGAAAGTCTCACTATGTAATTCAGACTGGCCTTGAATTCACTATGTGGGCCAAGCTGGCCTCAACACATGGCAGTCTTCCGGCCTCAGCCTCCTAAGTGCTGGGATTACAGCATGTGCAACCTGCCTAGCTTCATTTTTCTTATTATCATATTTAGAACTTCCAACATATCTTACTATAATTTCTAAAATGATGTTGATTAGAAATGGTATGATGGGACTTGTCTTACTGTATGGTGAAACCATCTAGTTTCTTACCAGTAAGTATGATGCTAGCTGTAGATTTTTTTTTTTAGGTGTCACTTGTCAAGTTGAAGTTTTGTTGCTAGATGTTGAGTTTTTATCTGAATGAGTATTGATTTTGTCAAGTGCTTTTTCTGTGTTGATTGATATAAGGCTTTTCATCTATCTTGTTGATAGGATTACTTTAATTGCTTAACGTTCAACAGATTTGCATACTTCAAATCACTTAGTGATGAGAATTATTTTTATACATTTGTTAATATTTTGTTGAAGATTTTTGTATCTATGTTCATTAGAGATGGTTTGTGGTTTTCCTTTCTTCTAATGCTTTCGGTTTTGGATTAAGGCTCTGCTAGCCTCATATAATGAGTTAGAAAGTATTTTATCTGCTGCTGTGTTCCAGGAGAGCCTGTAGGGAATTAATATATATCTTTCTTCCTTAGACAAAGGGCTACTATCTAGAATATATAAAGAGCTTTAAAAAAATCAGTCCTCCCAAATTTAAAGACCCCATTCAAAAATGGGCATCTGAAAATAACAGACACTTTTCAGAGGAAGAAGTAAAAGCAGCTAAGAAGTATAAGAAGAAATGTTCAATGTCACTGGCCATTTGAGAGATGCAGATGAAAACAACTCTTAAGATTTCATCTTACCCCACAAAGAATGGCTGCTATCTCGAAATTAGCCAGCAACAAATGCTGGCGAGGTTGTGGAGAAAAAGGAACCCGTCTCCACTGTTGGTGGGAATGTAGACCAGTACAAACATTATGGAGATCAGTGTGGAGATTCCTCAAAAAAGTAGGATTAGAGGTTCCATTTGACCCTGCTATTCCCCTGCTGGGGATATACACGAAAGAATTACAAGATTCCTATCACAGCGACAAATGTGCACCCATGTTTATAGCAGCTCAGTTTGTGATACCTAAATCTTGGAAACAATCCAAATGCCCACCAACTCTAAACTGGATAAAGAAGATGTGTTTTTTTTATAAAACAGAGTATAACTGCCATAAAGCATGATGAGAGTGAATCATTTATACTCAAATGGCTGTACTTTCAGGACATACTCATAAGTGAAATAGTCACAGATGTGCAAATATCATATATTTTCTCTGATATGAGAAACTGAAGCTATAAATGTGTCCTAGAATGCATGATTGATATTGTGAAATATATATATCTTTCTTAAATGTTTGGGAGAATTCACTAGGGAATTCATTTTTGTTTGGACAGCCTCTTTCAAAGACACTAACTCTTGACAGAATTTCTTCAACAGGTAAGAGGCCTGAAGGTTTATTTACAGACACAAAAATGTTCATATTATCCTTTAAATATCCATGGAATCAATAATGATTGTTCTTCACTTCTGATGTTGGTCATTTTTCTTCTCTTTTTTAAAAATTAATCTCAATAGACACTCATCTTTTAAAAGAACTGGCTTTTGGTTTCACTGACTTTACCTTTTAATTCCCTATATTTAATTTTATTGATTTTTTACTTGCTTTTGTAGTTTCTTTTTATGTTTTTGGATTTGACTTGTACTTTTTCTAGTTTCCTAAGGTAGAAGCTTATATTGTAGTAGCCACATAATGCTATAAATATCCCCATAAGCACTGCTTATGCTAGTGTTAACCTTGATGTTAAGTATAAATTAAATTTAATACAATACAAATTAAATTTAATACAAATTAAATACAAATTAAATTAAAATACAAATTTTAATTTGTATTTTTATTTTCATTTATTTTGATGCCTATCTAAATTTTGAGA
This sequence comes from Thryonomys swinderianus, assembly GCA_004025085.1. Lineage (NCBI taxonomy): Eukaryota > Metazoa > Chordata > Mammalia > Rodentia > Thryonomyidae > Thryonomys > Thryonomys swinderianus. The sequence goes on along the minus strand of PVIC010023183.1, from coordinate 8,369 downwards.
TTTTGATTCTAGTGTTGTTTAGAAGTATGTTGTTTAATTTCCAAGAATTTGGAATTCCCTAGCTATCTTTGTGATTGATTGTAGTGCAATTTCATTGTGGTCTAGGAGCAAACATTGTATTATTTCTACTCTTTTCCGACTTTAGAGCTCAGAATATGGTCTATTTGGTATATGTTCTGTGTGGGACTAAGAAGAACGTATATTCTGTTTTTGGATGAAGAATTCTACAGATGTCAATTACATTCAGTTGATTGATGGTGCTGTTTGACTTAATTGTATCTCTACTGATTTTTTTTTTTTTTTTCCTTTTGAGACAGGGTCTCGCTTTGTAGTTCAGGCTGGCTCTTCTACTGATTTTCTTTCTGCCGGATCTTTCATTCACTAATAGAAAGGTGTTGAAGCCCCCAACTATAAATACTGGATTCATCTATTTCTCTTTGGAGTTTTATCACTATATGCCCAAGTATTCTGCAACCTTGTTCTTAGGTGCGTACTTCTTGACAATTGTATATTGGCGAAAGGATTTTGTTAATATTATGTCATGAACTTTTTTTTTTTGAGACAGGGTTTTGCTATGTAGTGCAGCCTGGCCTCAAACTTTCAATCCTACCTCAGCCTCCCAAAATCTGGGGTTACTGGGATGTGCCATGATGCCCTGCTGTAATGCCTGTGTTTATTTCAGTATCACTACACTTGCATTTTGGGGTCATTATTAAGGTTTACCCAGAGATAAGCACTGCAGTACCTACCAGCCAACTGCTAACAGAAACATGGACACATAGGTAGTACACAACACGGGTAGACAGCAGGATGATTCATGTGCTGGGCTTTGCAGGGCCAGAGGATCAAAGGCAAGAAAAGGAAAATAGGATCTCATTAAGAAATCAATAGGAGCCGGGCATGGTGGCTCATGCCTGTAATCCCAGCACTTGGGAGGCAGAGACAGAAGGATTGCAGAGTTTGAAGCTTGCCTGGGCTACATAGTGAGCTCAGAGCCAGCCTGAACTACAAAGCAAGACCCTGTCTCAAAAAAAAAAAAAAAAAAAAAAAAAATCAATAGGAAATCTTACTAGAGGCAGCTTTTGCTTTGTTAAGACTCCAGTGCTCGCTTCGGCAGCACATACACTAAAATTGGAAGACTCCAGCAATTAGGACAGAGGTAAACAAAGAGAGAAACCAAACCTGAGGAGGCATCAAGGTTAACAAGAATTTGCTAGCAGGAAGAGTCTCAGACAGAACAGGGATGTAGCCAGGAACAGGAGAGACCAGGGTAACCAGCCCCTACCCTCCCCAATAAAATACAAAGGACACAGGGGCAGCCACCTTAAGGACTCTTATTTAATATATAAAAGACCAATGTAAACCTATACATAGATACTAATGTGTATTTCTCACCAGATACATGTCCCCTCTACTTAATTTCTAATTCTAAACTGCCCTTCTGGAAGGCTCCCCTCCCCACACCTATCCATCACAAAAGGCCAGGAAGAAATCAAATGGCCAAAAGAATATAGACATAGGTACCAAACTACTGACAGCCAGAGAGCCAAGGAGATTCTTTTTGTTTTGTTTTTTGAGACGGGGTCTAGCTTTGTAGTTCAGGCTGGCCATGAGCTCACTATGTAGCCCAGGCAAGCCTCGAACTCAGCAATCCTCCTGTCTCTGCCTCCCAAGTGCTGGGATTACAGGCATGAGCCACCACGCCCGGCACTGGTATGTGGTGTTGATTGCTGGTGGGCATGAGTATCCACGCCCAGCATTGTATGTGGTTACTGGGGATTGAACTCAGGAGTTTGCGCTTGCGAGGCAGGCGCCGGAACCACTGAGCTAACCCTCCGGCCCCCAAGAACATTCTTATAAGTTCTGAGTGCCCAACATGGGTTAGGGCCACCATTCTTAGTAAAAATGACCTGAGGGCAAAAACCCCACAGGTTATTTGCTTCTGGTGCCCCTTTCTCTTCCAGAATAGGTCTAACGTCTCTTCTGCCTTTTCCCAAACAAACCATCTTCTTTTATGTTAGACTCTACCTCCTCAGTTTATTATTAGTGCCAAGTTTTACCATCGCAGCAGCTATGTCCCAGCAGACCAGCAGTGTGGCATGGTATAGCCTTTCGCACAACATGTCAGGCACAACTCAGAGGACAGCAGATGTCTTCACGTTACTCAGAACCAATCATGCACACATGATTTAAATTTTGCAAATTCTTTATTTTGGAATTTTATGTTTATTATTTTTGGATCATAGAAAAGTAAATCAAGGAAAGTAAAATAGGTGTTTTCTTGAAATCAAAAAAAGTAAAACAGGTATTAAGACAAAATACTGTATAAGAGAAGACCCCAAAGCCTGGCCTCCTACCTTCTGTCCAGAGTATAGTATTCTGCTCTTTTTGTTTCATTTCATAGGCTTTCGCTTTCATTCAGAATTAGAGCCTGTCCAGAAGAGGGCTGGAAATAAAACCTGCCATAAAGAACAAAACAAATGAAGCCTTTCCTAACAATATGGGTACTAATGTAGCAAGGAGTCTTTAAGACAAAGAATTAGAAGTGGAAAATTCTAGAGGGGCCTAGAAAACCTCTGCATACCCATGACCATCTCTCATGTTCCTTCTGATTGTGTGAAGTACAAATAATGATTAGTAATGTAAGTCACCAGGTCAAGAACCTCTTCTTCATATCTCAAATATGGTATAACTTCGGGTTAAAAATGTGGAAAGTGGCCTTAAGTTCTTTGTTTCATGACTGACTTTTTCAAAACATTGCTAAAAAAAAAAAAAACAAAATGAAACACCTTTATTGTTGACTATGAGATCAGATGGGCTTAAATTACCTGTGCACACAGAGGGAAAGACTAAGGAATACTACCTCGTTGAAGATATATATTCATATTTTGCCTCAGTTTCTTATTCCAAAAGATTTCTTCTTTCAAGTAGTGGCTGTGTTGAGACTCACATTCAGGTTCATCTGCTTGCAGCTGACCAAATCAAAAGGAGACCATATAGAGTCTGCCAAACACATGTATGTATCAGAGGAAGAAAGATTTGTACAAATATTTTAATACTAAATGTATTAAAACATCATGAGACAAATACAAATTACCTTTGGCTTCTACAATTACAAGAGGTGTTCAAAATGATGGCCATTAGTTTCTAGGCATTTACAAGTAATGGCAAACTGCTGCAATGTTAAGTTACTTTTCTCTCAAAATACCTGAAACTCAAAGGGAACAAAGTTTATTTGGCTTACAGTTCATAGAGGTTACAGTCCATAATTGGCTGCCTCTGAGGCAGGGTGGCACATGGCAGAGGTACATTATCAGAGGGCAATCAATCCTCTGCCTAGAAAGGGAGATGGTGAGGGCTGAAGAAAAAAGACAAGAGACTTGTGTAACTTACTTTTCAAAGTAAATAGGGGGACCATGAGCTCTGTGCCTTGGAGTAGGCAAACAGACACTCTGAGCTAGCCACTATTCACTGGTACCCACATTAACTGGAGAAAGTATTGGATGACTTAGTGGGCAATGGATCTTAGACTGATGAGGATCTTAGGTCCTGAGGTTCTTATGCTGATGGAGGTAGTAAGGGGAGCATTCTTTTTTTTTTTTTTTTTTCTTTTTGAGACAGGGTCTCGCTTTGTAGTTCAGGCTGGCTCTGAGCTCACTATGTAGCCTAGGCAAGCCTCGAACTCAGCAATCCTCCTGTCTCTGCCTCCCGAGTGCTGGGATTACAGGCGTGAGCCACCACGCCTGGCGAGAGCATTTTTACAATAGTGGAGGGATGAGTTAAATGGCTAAGGAGTTTGTCTCTCCAGCTGAAACTTATCTTTCCCCCTCCTTTTCTCCCTCTCATTACTATTCGGCTCTCAACCAGGATGTCTTCAGCTGATGTACCTTGCTTTTGAGCACCTTATCATCAGGGGTCCATGGAGGCCTCAGCTGTGACTGTAGGCAAAACGATTATGTTTCTGCATGCCATAGTCAACTCACAGGCAAGGTGATACTGAGCCTTAGCCAGTTACAGTTAGACTTTATGAAATAATCCCCCCACAAATTTATGTAGACTGGCTCTCGACAATTCATGGCACACAGAACGTAGCAAAAGCAACAAGGGGCTTTATAACAGCATCTTTCTGTGGGTAGCACGCATGCTTTTGATCCCAGTGCCCTCGACCCTAACCCCACCAGGTATCAGTCACACACTCTAGATTCACCTCTGGAAAAGCTTTAGGGGGCACCTCAACAAGCCATAACATGGGTTTATACTTTTTTTTTTTTGAGGGACTATTTGGAAGGAAGTAACGATTTACTCAAAGCTAGCTCCAAGGAGACAGAGGGACTATTTTCCTCAAATCACTCTCTCACCCTTTACACGTAGGAGGAGAGCACACAAGAGAGTGCAGATCTTCATACTTGCCTTATCATTTCCAGCCTTCTTCAGCCAATCATTCTTTTGTGGAATAGAATCCAGGCTCCTGCCCTCCTGGGATCTACATAATTTATCATTTCTTTGGGGAAGAAGAAAGGAGCTATGTGTTCAGCAGGAGGAAGTCTGGAAAGGTTGCTTATCTCTAGAAGAAAAAACAAAACAAAGCAAAACTGAAAGTTGCATTTTGCTGTGCTGGTTGTAAATAGGCTCAGGAGCTGAATCAAGTCGATATAAATGTTTGTTTGGCCTGCAGAGTTAAAAACAATTTTTTTGAGTATTGAAAGATGTTTCCATATTAAGTATGAAGATTAACACTTTCTCAAAGACGTAGCACTGGGCAGAAGATGACTGGTTCCGATTTCTGTTTCCTTTTTCGGTTTGTTTTTGTTCTTGCCAAGAAGGGGCTTGCACAAGCTGGGCAAACACTCTACCCAGGCTAGCCTCAAATTTGCGATCTTCCTGAGCAGCTGAGATTGAGGCCCACCAGATGGTTTTCTTAAACAGGCTGTGTTCTATTGGAGAACTCTCAGGACTCAGAATGCCTGTCTCCGTAACTATAAGAATTTAAGCCAGCTGATGTGAAGGTAATTTTCAACCTGAGATCTGCAGGGTATCATGGCGAAAACCGAATCGGGAAGAGTCAGTTTCCTCGCCTGTGAAATGGTCTGAGAACGCACAGTTGCGCGAAGAGCCGGCGGGCGACCTAGTGTGCGGAGCCTGGCCCCCAGCACCAGGCTAGAAGGCTCCATTAGCATCTACCTAGAGACCCGGAGGCGCGGGAGTCCCCGCGCCGGCCCTCGGCCCGCACCCCTCCCGTTCCATCCCCGTGCTCCGCCGAGTCAGCCCCGGACAGCAAGAGGCGGAGCTGGCGGGACTCTACCGGCGGCCATGGCCTCGGTGGTGGAGTACAAGGGCTTCAAGGCCGGCTACCACTGCGGCTACTGCGACTCCACAGACGGCAAGGCGTCGTGCGGTGAGTGTCCTGTGGATGGGCTACCGCGTCCGCCTAGAACCCGACCCTCGCAAGCGTCCACCGCGTTTTGGCCGGGCCCTGCCAAGAATGAGAGCGGTTCGGACTCCACAGCGACTTCCCCTTTCCTACTCGTCTTTTCCCAGCCGGTTCCCCAACCTGCTACTTTCGTCAGTCCGTTCGCCCGCCCCATCTTTAGCGAGATGACAGCCCCTTACCTAGAAGAAACGGAAATAGCGGAAAACTGCCCGTGGTCAAAATGGCGCGGGCGGCGTCAGCCGGGAGAGGCGCAGGGCCGGGCCCGGGCTGGGGACGTCCGAGTGGCTTCAACCGAGCAACGAGGGCGTTGGGGTGCCGCGTTGCATTGTGGGGTGGTGGCGGGGGTGGCGGAGGCCGCTTTGGGCCGGGCAGCGGAGCCTAGGCGGAGCTGAAGCCATGGCTTCCTGGAACTCGCTTTCGTCCAGCATCGTAGAGTATTTCGACGGCGCGGACTGCTACCGCTGCGGCTACTGCAAGAACCCGTGGGGCAGTCGCTCCAATGGTGAGCGGTCGGCGGTGGGCGTGGGAGGTCGGGCGCGGTGGCCTGTAGGGGTTCCTCACCGGGCGCAGCGGCGGAGGCGGAGGCCGTCCTCGGGGGTGTAGACGGACCGTGGGCTGAGTTGTCAGGGGCACCTGTCTGCTGCTTGTTAGGAAAGCCGCCGCCGTAGGGATGGAAACGGAAGCCCTCCGTGGGAGACGGGTTCCCGGAGGAGAGCGGCTGTGCGGCCTGAGGCGGATCTGCAGCCCTGCGAGTGCCTGTGGACGTGGGGTGCTGGACCTGCCGGGGTCTGGCGCTGCGTGTGCAGAGGGAGGTGTGAATATGTGCGTACCGGTGCAGGCCGATGTGATGAAGTGTTGGTGCAGTAATATACGAGACGCTAGTGGCCCTAACCGCTGCCAGTCAGATGGCCTGTTGGTCTTCATGTTTGACATTTTCCCCAGAGACTCATGCTACGTCATTCTTGCAGCTCCCTCGACAGGACAACAAAGTCAGCCCACAGTTTTGTTTTTTTATGACTCGGATTTCTCTGGGAACATTTGTGTTTTGTTAAGTAAAAAAACAGTGTTCATTTCCTGCTGAGTCACGCATTGGCAAATATGGAACACAGTATATGTGACTTTAATGGAATGCTCCAATATTGTGGAAAACAAGATAACCACGAAAATATAAATTAAGGATTTCTTTCCATTTTGCAGGACTGTATGAGTGAGGGATGATTTAGTCGATTACTCTATGTTCATTTCACTGAGCATGTCATGTTCCTTGAGTATGTAGGTCTATTACGTGCTTGATCTGAAGGAGACAGTTATGCAATCATTTAAAGTGATGATTAAAAAGACCAGCTCTTACTCTCTTACTGTCTTTCTGGACGAACTCTTACTGTATTTACATGGATGGTTAAACAGAGAAGTAAATAGGCATAAAAACAGAAATAAAAAGGGATAAAAGACGTGATTGCAGTTGTGAGTGGAAGAGGCCCAGGAGAAGAATGCCAGAGAGTGGCCATGGTGGCCTTGGAGTGCAATATGTTCCATCCTTTTATTTTTTTCATAGTTTTTATTATGGAGACTATCAAATCTCTACAGTCAAGTTAACTAGACTCTTCATAATTTTATCCAGTAATTTTAGTCGGAGAAAATTGCCCTATATAAAGCCAGTATTTCAAGTTTTCTGTGAGAAACTTGCCCTTAAACCTTTTCATCCAGGGAAATAAGTATACGTTTCTATTCAATTCTGGTGATCCTTATTACTGGTCACCCACCTATTCATTAATTGACTTATTATTTCTGTGACAGAGGTTGTAATTGAGGTTTAAAATTTGTTGGTAGCAATGAGTACCTGCCTGCCAGTTGTCGACATTTTTGTTGGACTCATGCTTTCTCCCAATATAACCAGCTCTGTCAAGGTTGTCTGTATCTTTACATGCCACAAATACAGCCTATTGATTACAAAAGGGAATGTACATGAACCAATATTAAATAAATGGGTATCTTTAAATGTTGATTCTGGTAGTCTTCATTTTTCCTCTCTGTTGTTAAAATAATTCTTGCATCTTACAGTACCTGTAGTCATCTTGTATCCTTGACATTCGAATTACTTTGTTTTCATTTAGAAAGAATATCACTGTGTACTTTAGTCTTATGTTTAGTGCTCAAGTACATAATGTTTATAAATTAGAACTAATATACACCAAATAATATGCTTTTAATTCTCCTGAAGAGATCAGTGAATTAAATTATTGGGGTTATTATTAAATTTTGAAGATGAGATGCAGTTTGATTATAATGAGGGTCTAGATTTTGATGTCATAGACCTTTAATAATAAAATGTATCTAAAATTTGATACATTTGATTTTTAAAATAAAACTATCTTATTTTTCATTGGTGTGTGTCAAATGTGAAGAAGTGTGTGCAAATTTTTTCTATGATGTGACTATTCTAGAATTTTAGCTTAACCATCCATTATTATTAAAACACTTTGAATTTTTTTTTTTGTATGTGTGTGTGTGGTACTGGTGATTGCACTCTGGCCCTTAGTGTATCCAAAATTGGTGTGGTTCCACTTGAGCTAAATCCCCAGCCCTAAAATACTTTGAACTTTAAAACAGAAGAAAGTTCAACCTGTTGTAATTAACACCTCATTTTTTCAGGCATGTGGGCACATTCCATGACAGTACAAGATTACCAGGACCTTATAGATCGAGGATGGCGAAGGTAATAAACATTCTTTAATTGAAAAATATTCTCTGCTATTCAGGTTCTTATAACTGAGAAGTACAGTTTGTGTTTAAAATGTTTTCCTGCTGGGTGTGGTGGCACACACCTGAAATCCCAGCAATTGAGAGAATGAGGCAGGAGGATCACAGTGAGTTTGAAACTAGCCTGGGCTACATAATAAATTCAAGGCCAGCCTCAACTACATAATGAGAACCTGCC
>PVIC010023182.1:0-27486 GCA_004025085.1 Thryonomys swinderianus | reverse complement strand
TCAAATAGACCCCAGAGAATTGCTTCATGGCCATTTCAGTTCCACACACTTGCTGAGAACCCAATGCACAACATACTGGACAGGTGGGTGTGACCAGAACAATCCTGCTGCCATGAGCTCATCCTTCAGCCTCTGGCAAAGAACAGAGTATCCTCCATAGGTGTCTACATCAGGCACCGGTGTGTTTTAACCAGATGACTCAATAGTATCTTTTCTTTTTTTCTTTGAGACAGGGTCTCGCTTTGTAGTTCAGGCTGGCCCTGAGCTCACTATGTAGCCCCAGGCAAACCTTGAACTCAGCAATCCTCCTGCCTCTGCCTCCTGAGTGCTGGGATGACAGGCGTGAGTCACCACGCCCAGCATTGTGGTGTGTGGTACTGATTGCTGGTGGGCGTGAGTCACCACGCCCGGTACTGTTGTATGTGGTTACTGGGGATGGAATTTAGGGCCTTACGTTTGCTAGGCAGGCTCTGGAATTCACTGAGCTAAATCTCTGGCCCAATAGTATCTTTTCTGGGGTACAGTTTAAGAAAATGAATTAGAGAAAAGCCTCCCAACCACCTAAAATCACATGGAGTTTTCCACCAATCACCTCTACACCTTCTGCTACAGAGTGTAATGGAAGGTTGGAGATTTTGTCTCTTCTTATGAAAAACTGGATCACTTTCACCTGCCCAAAAGAGCGACTCTTGACCACCTGCCCCTATTTTCTTGGGAATTCTTTGTTGTTCAGGGTTTCAATTTCTTCTAAAAGCTAGGATATATGCATTTTCTCTAACCTTTTGAATAAAAACGTATCAACTGTTCCAACACTTCCACCTTACCCAGACTTGTAATCTTAAATTCACAGCAGTTTCAACTTTCAAACACCTGACTTACAAACAATCCACACAGAGAAACAGCAAAGTAGATGGCTCCTCTTTAATTCCACATCCCCCTGAAGACAGACTGAGCAGGGGCTCCTGCCGTGACCTGTTTCCTCTACTGGCTGGGTAGCCCCGAGCAAGCCATGAGCCACTCTAAGTCTCAGACTCCTCACTTTGAAAAAATGGAGGAAAGAAATATATCCTACGGGATTGATTTTAAAAGGTAACTTTATAAACCTAGCACGATGTCCAACTCAGTGTACACACCTCAAAAGTACCAGTTCCCTTCCCAAAGGGAAAAACTAAGGGTAAAAGGCTGCTGGCAGCTTCCCCTGAGCCATAACCCAGTTCCCGCACACCCATCCCCATTCCTTGGGATGGAAACCATCTCAGAGTTCACTCTTTTAGTTTCTGCTTGGCTTACTCTCCCTTCATTCCTTGTCTTTTCTGTTTTCCCCTCCTATTTAATTTGCTTATTCATGCAGCAACCCTCAAAGGCAAAACAAGCAAAGAACAATAGCTGGAGGCTGGATGAGCAGGACCTGCTGTTGTACCATAGGACATAAGACAAAAGAGAGCCACCTGCCCACTCCCTGGGGTTGTGCTTATTTTTCCAACAACACGGAGAAGTAAGGAACCCTGCGGCTTGTCATCACTGAGACATAACACCTAACACCCACAACTTATAGAAGAGGCTTCATTTGGTTCAAGATTTCAGGGGGTCGAGTCCATGGTTGGCTGGCTCCAAGACAGGAATATCATGGCAGAGGAGCCTGGGGAATGACATTCATGGTGGCCATAAGCACAGCAAGGGAACAATACCAAAAAGGAAGGGGCCAGAGCCCAGGGTCTCACTCCCGTGACCCATCCAGACACACCAGAAGGGTGCGTTACTAAACCCGTAAGCACTTCCCAAACCAGTCAAGCTGAATCACAAGCCATCAAACCAAAAAGCAGTCAAAACCTCTTGAAAAGAAGTGACCTCCATCACTTGCCCCTTCTCTTCCCCATGCTTCCGAGGAGTCCACATGAGTCTTCTGCAATCTGTTTCTCCATTACAGAGAAAGTTTATCCGCATCTCCACAGCCAAACTGCACTACATCCTTAGCCAAAAGAACCACAGCACCTCCATGTGCCCACAGCGAAGAGCCATAGGTTTTATTTCTGTAAAACACTGTACATTTATTCTGTTCTTGGCGCTCTTTACACTGTTAAGAAGAACAACATCAGCAAACCCACAGGCCTACAAAGATGAAAACTGCTGCTAGGGTACAAAATTAATAGGGTTACCTGGAATCTTGTAAGTGCCGTAGACAGACAGAAATGTGGAGTCAAATGACTTCCATAAAATCCCAGCTCCATAAATTGTACGTCCTCCAGGTGGTTGATGAAATAGTATGAGTTGCTGTTTCCATTTCTGAAAAACAGGAATCATGAGACCTGTCTCAAAAGATTATTGGGAAGATTAAATGAGATGACTCAGGTAAAGTACTTAGGCGTGTACCACTCACAGAAAAAGCGTTCAGGAAGACTTGCCATTATCATTTAAGGTTCTAATTATTTTGCTGTATAAAAGCATTTTTTACTTTATGAAAAAGACTCACAAGTATTGAAACTTTTTTAAAATTCCTTGAAGGAAACGTGCAAAGAGTAATTGAAACTGGAAAAAATTTAAAAATAACATTTCGATTAGTAAGTTTTCTGTAAGCAACACAAATTATTATGGGCTCAAGAAGTGTATATTTCAACTCACAGAAGTAATAAGTGGGTTGCCTTTTTAAATAAAGGTCAATCTTTTATCCCTAGAAGATATCATTCTCTGGTTTCCTTTATTGAAAACACCAAGAGGAAAGCAAAGTGTTACTTCATCTCACCGGTTTGATGTGTTTCTACAGTGTAATTGTATCATCAGTCGTTTTCCTCTCTCCAGACTTTGAGAGACTGATTCCTGAACTGGTTGTAAGTCCGTAGATTGTTCTGGTGTAAGAAATGCGAGCAGAATGTGTCTCTGCCAGACAGAAGCATTTATTTACCAGCCCCAGAATCACCCAACTCGATTCACACTTCCAGGGGATCCTAACAGCTCATGTTGGGTTGGAATCCCCCACTGTCTGGCCCCTCGGTGACAGTGGAAAGCACAGAGCTCCTGCCAGTTCTCACTGACCTTGTAACATGAGCATACTGTAAATTTTTGCTATATTAACCATTAAAAACCAGAGCTGTTTGTCACTACAGCTTCATGTCACCTTTCCTAACAGACAGTATAATGGAGTAAGTCATGAAAGAAAGTGAGTCAGAAATGATGAATGGGATCAGTTTACCACTTCAAACTAGTCTGCAGTAAGTCGCTGCCTCCGAGCTTCACTATTTATTCTAACTTTAAAGGGTTTCTATTGCTTTGCTGGTAAGATAATGCTCAGTTCTATTTTGTAAGCATCATTTGGTTACAATGGATTCAAAAAAGTCCCAGACATATTTAATAATAAACTTTCAGTAAAAACCACTACATCTTACTTAAGCATTAAGATTCTCCATACCTGTTAACATGGGCCCAGGTTATCTAGATAAGCTAAGAACCTTTACTTTTTGACTCTCAAGAAAAAAATAGTCACAGTGGCTTCCCACCTCTTGCCTACTTATCTCACCATCACAAGGAGTTAAAATCCTCAAATATATAGGATCCCACAGAAGGGATGAGTAGATATCAGGACTTGAAAGGCTGTAATGATCACAGAATAGGTCCTGCCCTAAAGATTCAAAGCAACCTTTCCTAAGAAAAGCTCAGACGGCAGTAATGAGAGAAGTCACATCAACTCTCACCCACACTGCAGAAGTGTCTCCTATTTCCTACCCGAGCCCCATGTTTGCTAGCTCAGTCATACACTCAGTTGGAGCTCCATGAGACAAACTGTAATTGACTTGCTATAAATTGCTGCAGAGTTCAGCATGAAAATCAAAAGCATTCATTGAGCCTTTCAATACAACTAGAGTGAGTTATAAAATCCTGCTCTATTTGCAGGCTTCACTTGGCACAATACATTCCTGGAGATTTTACACATGTCACATAGATTAGACAGACAAACAGATAGCCATAGTTGTCCACAGATTGATATATTTATACATATATATACACACACACACACACAATTTTTTTTTTAAGACAGGGTCTCGCTTTATAGTTCAGGCTGGCCCTGAGCTCACTATATCACCCAGGCAAGCCTCAAACTCAGCAATCCTCCTGCCTCTGCCTCCTGAGTACTACGTTTACAAGCATGAACCACCATGCCCGGCACTGTGGTATGTGGGAATGACTGCTGGCAAGCATGAACCACCACACCCAGTATTGTTGTATGTAGTTACCAGGGATCAAACCAGGCACCTTGCACTTGCAAGGCAGGCACCAAAACCACTGAGCTAAATCTCTGGCCCTTTTATGTATTCTAACATTTGAAATATATAAATAAGATGTATTTTTACTAGCAAATTATAGAGTACCTATAGAAAATGCTTTGCCCAATGAGTAATCCTCTTATAATACTTCTGCACGAATATCAGGATTTATCTATTTGCCCTGTTTTGCAGCCTTGCATAAATGTCTAGGCATCAGTTGCTGTAACAAAACCATGTAACTGCCCACATATTTTGAACAAATCATGTCAAGTGAAAAGCCACAGGACCTTGAGACTGCTATTTCTTGTCATTTGACCTCTGCCTCGGGTGAGTATTGACAGATGAAAAGAACAGACCCTAAACTCTAAGCCTGGCATGAACCAGTCTGAGCCTCATCTGGGGTCTGCAGTGGGCTGAATATGTGTCCTCAGACATGTTCTTTAACCTCTTAGAGACTATTTCTTTCTTGGTAGATGATGTTGGTGAGAGATGAAAAACAGTAATTCAGAAAGTCTCTAAAATGTCTTCCAGATACAAAATCCCCAGGAATAAAGGAGCAGTTTAACATTTGCTCTTACTACAAGGTAGCAAGAAGGTGGATTGGAAGGGCAAGAGGATTTCCGGGGAGGTGTCGTGGAGCATGCGGCAGTGGGTCGGGCTGTTGGGAAGTACCCTCTTTAAGCAGAAGTTTTACTGAACTGCAGTTTCCGAGGCCTCCTTCATGCAGAGTCCCTGCCCCTTTGTCAACCCTCTGTATGCAGATTCCGTGTTTCTGTAGGGCTGAAATGAGGTGTGGTCCCTCCCCTAATCATCAAGGGAGAGTGCTGCCTATAAAATAAAACAATAGAATAGATCAGAAAGAAAATGAAACCACCAATAATGTGTTGAAATGTGTCTTATTTTCATGTTATCTACTGCAAGTTGGAGGCTGCAGTGGCAGGACCTTTGCTTCTGTACTATTTTTACATGCTCACAGAAAAATAAACAACAGAAGCAAACATTAAAGTAGGCAAGTTAAGAGCGGATGTTGTTAACACCAGTAATAAATCTGCAGTGGCTGATGGTGAACCCTGATTCATTCTTGATTCATTTCTAATACCCTTATTAATAATAATAAAAAAGAAGAAAACCCAAGCAGCTCAAACAAAACAACAAAATAAGTCAAGGGATAAAAACTTGATAGAAGTCTTGCACTGCAGCGCCTTATGGCTTATGAAGGTTTATTTACCTAATCTGGTTTCATCTTTCAGCATGTCCCTGCATCCTTCAATTGATGCACTCAGAACTAGTCTTTCTCATATCCTAATTTTTGATGTTCTGGTCTCTCAGCTTGAAATACTATCTTCTAATGCCTTCATATTTGCCGAAGTAATTCCTACTCATCTTTTTGAACTTCTTCCTCAACGAAGCCCTCTCAGGCATTCTAGAGCTAAGGTTAGTACTCATCCAACAAACACCTGTAATTCAAATTGTCTGTACCCTTATCTGTGTGGCCCCTGAGACTGTGAGCATCTCAGGGTTATTGTGTATTGTCTTTATTGTCACAGAACCTAGAGTAAACCAGGCACGTGACATGGCCAGTTCTCCTGGCCTCATCATGAAACTCTTACTCTTATTGACAAATTACTTTTGTTTCTTTCTCCAAAATAAAACCATATAGCTAGAAAACCAAAGCAAAAACATTTGGTAAGAGGTTCTACTTTTTTTTTTTTTTTTGAGACATGGTCTCGCTTTGTAGTTCAGGCTGGCCCTGAGGTCACTATGTAGCCCAGGCAAGCCTCAAATTCAGCAATCCTCCTGTCTCTGCCTCCCAAGTGCTGGGATGACAGGCACGATTATCTGGTGTTGCAGTGTGTGGTACTTGATTGCTGGTAGGCATGACTAACCACGCTTGGGATTGTGGTATGTGGTTACTGGGAATCGAACTCAGGAGCTTACACTTGTAAGGCAGAATACCGGAACCACTGAACTAAATCCCTGACCCCACATTTCCTTTTATTTTTTCATTTTGAAATAATGAATTTATATACATTTTATATACACATCATGATCACACTCAACTTTGAGAATTTGTGCCAGTATATCACATGACTTAATTCTTGTTTTTTCCCATTCACCTACCCACCTACAACTCCCCACCCCCTATATACACGAGTTTGTCTCCCCTTTTATTACCATCACAGTTTTTTCTTTCCCCTCATTACTTACCCCACCCCCTCCCCATTTCCCTTAGGATACTATTTTACAGTGTCTATCATACATTCTAGGACTTACATTTTCAGTTTCTCATACCAGAGAAAAGATGGTATTTACACATCTATGATCTATTTATTTCACTTATAAGTACATCCTCACAGTATGTCCATTTGAGTATGAATGACTCAAACTTATCATTCTTTGTAAGAGTCTGTTTAAGCACTGCAGGAGTCACACACACAGTGACTTCCACCACCAGCCAGCAGCCTTCCTGCCATCGGGACCAGACCAGAAGCCCGCGGATCCTCCATTCCCATTTGGGCAAGTCTGGATTAGCACTGCTCGGGTCGTGCAGTGACTTTGAGCGCTGGCCAGCAGAATAGAAATAAGAAAACATTCAAGAACCCAGATACAAAGATCATCACCACAGGGGAATTCAGGGAGAAGGGAAATGGAACAAACTGAAGCTCAATCACCGGACTCTCTGAGCTGGTAACAAAAGCAGATCTAGTGAAATGGAAATCAGAACTGATCTCTGAGATGAAAACAGAGATGCTGTCCACAGTGAAAGATAGGATTAAAGAGGAGATGATAGCGACATGACAGAATCTGAGATAACAAAAGCAATGGAATCTTTTAAACAGTTTCAACAGAGTTCCAGGTGATCAAAAATGAGGACAAAAGTTTGCAAAGTAGGATGAGTGAAACTGTGGACCAAATTTCAGACCTAGAGGACAGGATCACAGCCAGTGACAAGAAAAAGAATCATTTATGGAAAATGGCAAGAGACTATGAGAAATCAATCCACATTTCTTGACTAATGGCACAGGACAAGTCTGTAGAGCCAGGCTCATCACAAACCAGACACCCACTAATGTCCTTCCTTCTTTTCTGTCCCCTTCAATTCTCTCTTCACTTTCTTCCTCATGGCCTTGAGATAAGTGTAAACTTCAAGAATCATTCACACACCAGAACTTGTTCAAGACATTCCCTATAAATATCTTGCCAACAAAAGAGTGTTAAGAGAATCAAGGGGGAAATGTGGTACTATTTGTGGGATAAGCCCTGAAAATAATGTTTGCCAAAGCACTGAAAGCTCATCAGAAAGGCTAGAGACCTAGCTCAGTGGTGGGGCACTTGCCTAGTACGCGTGAGGCCAAGGTTTTATCCCTAGCACCACACACACAAAAAAAATCGTTTTAATTTAATCTCATCAGAGAAGATGGACACTATGGAGATTTTGTGATCAAAATATAACCAGAATCCGGTATTTCTCACCAACTCTCCTGCAGCCACCAGGCCCTCTCTGACACAGCAGCCCTATCCTCTGTAGCCCAGCCTTGCCCACCTACTGTCTTGTCTTACATGGCATATCCCCAGTGAGGCCAGCTCTGCACATCCCATCTAAAACTGTAACAACTTCATTTTTTTTTCTTAGCCCCTTTCCTTGCTTTATTTTTCCCTTTAACATTTATCATGAACATATTCTTTTCTTTTTCTTTCTAATTTATCTTGTTTACTGCTTATTCCTTCTCGCTGACATGTAAATTCCTGAGGGGCTGAGAATTTAGCTTAGTGGCGCCACCACCTGCCTTGCAAGTGCAAGCACATGAATTTTATCCCTTGTACCGGAAAAAATAAATAAATAAATAACGACATGTAAGTGCCCAAAAGCCATCTTTTCTGTTTGGATCACTAATATTTTCACTTAAAATAGTATCTAACACAGAGTAGGTACTTATTAAGTGGGCAAATTGATTAATAAAAGTGAAACCTGCTGTTGCAATACTTGGAAATAAAATGACTCAGATTTAATCAAAACCTCCCACCAACTCATCCTAAATCAATCAACAAATAAGGCTATAAGTGACAACTCTGGTCTTTTCCAGCATTCTCTAAGTATGTCATGAGAAAAGCCATTACAGTCATGGCAATGCAGGTAAATACTTTCTGTTACTCACAGTTAAGAGGAGAAAATCAGTCTAAACATTATTGGCTTACACTGAATGGTTTTAAGCCAATGAATGGTTTCCTTCCTCACCTAGACCCTCACTCACTAACCCATTCATTTTGCCTGATCATGCCTCTATTCTGTTCTCTATAACCTGATATTCCAAACATGTCTCACCTGTGCTCGCTTTGGCAGCACATATACCAAACATGTCTCACCTTCTTCCAATTTCCTGCCTCATTCCTCATTCACAGAGGAACAAGGCCATCCACATCTTTCTTTTCCCTTTTCAAACATATTACAGTAAATGGCCAAAAAGACTCAGCTATTCATACCTTGCTGAGTCTATATTTTTCATTGTGGATTTTGAGGTGCTCCCATTGAGGGCCTATTTCCCAACTCTGTAAATCTGGTCTAATCTTGTGACTTTGCTTAATAAAATCCAGCAAAAGTGATGTCACACAAGTTTTAGAAACTTGAATACACTTCTGCCTGCTTGCCTGAAATCATGCCTAGGTGTTACATAAATATGTCAGAACTAACCCACTGCATAGTTAGGACACCACAGAGAATAGAAATAAGATGTCCCAGCTAAGACCACCCTGTATCAGCCAACACCCAGCTGCCCCATGAGCAACAGCAGATGCATAAGTGACACCAGATATGATCCCAGTTGTGACCAAACCAGCCATCTGAATCCAACCCAAATGCTTCATCCACAGAATCATGAGATAAATATATAGTTGTTTTAAGCCAGTGATTCTAAGGGGATATGTTACAGGCCAAAGCTAAGTGATAAATTTATCTAAGTCTTACTCTGTGCTTATTGCCTTCTTTCTTATTTAAGAATTGGCAGTCCAGGACCGGAGATTTAGCTCAGTGTTTCAGGCGCCTGCCTCACAAGTGCAGGGTCCTGAGTTCAATCCCGGTAACCACATACAATGCTGGGCGTGGTAACTCACACCCACCAGCAATCAGTACCACATACCATAATGCCAGGTGTGGTGTCTCATGCCTGTAATCCCAGCACTCGAGGCAGAGACAGGAGGATTGTTGAGTTTGAGGCTTGCCTGGACTATATAGTAAACTCAGGGCCAGCCTGGACTACAAAGCAAGACCCTGTCTCAAAAAAAAAAAAAAAAGGAATTGGTGATCCAGGGGCCAGAGATGTAGCTTAGTGGTTCCTGCATCTGCCTGGCAAGCACAAGGTCCTGAGTTTGATCCCCAGTAAAATATACTACAATGCTGGGTGTAGTGGCTCACGCCTATAATCCCAGCACTCAGGAGGCAGAGACAGGAAGACTGCTGTGAGTTTAAGGCTAGCCTGGGCTACAGCGAGTCCAGGGCCAGTCTGAACTACAAAGTGAGACCTCTCAAAAATTAATTCATCCATTCATTAAACTTAAAAAAAAGAATTGATGATCCAACTTTTCCAGAGCTTCCTTTGTCTAAGCACATTCTCTTCTTCCTGGGATGACTTCCTCACCTGGTCCACCTGAAAAACTTAATATTAGGGTACCACTTTGCCAACCTCCCTGCCACCTCACTCTCCTCTTTGAGCCCAGAGCATGAATGTAGTGCTTATTTTGATGTCATCTACCATAAGAACTATAGGTCCCTCAAAGACTGAGAAGACATTTTACTCATCTCTATAACCCAGTACATAAAGCTTCTTGCTTGTCATAGAGGAGTTCCTCGTAACGACTGGGAAATACTGAAAACTGACATCTCTCCTGTCTGTTACACCTTGGCCTTCAGGACAGGTCCTCTCACAACTCATCGGGGTAATTTAAACAGGGGCCAGTTGTTCCCCAGCCAGTCTTGTCTGGTAACCCTAGGACACCGTAAACACCTTCATCAAATAATCCTGACTACTTATATAATTCTATTCCCATAAAACTTTTAGCTCCTTCAAGGAAGATCATATGCCCTTCATTTCATACTAATGCCCTGCCTACTAACATATTTAGTAATGTGATTCCTTAATGATGAAATTAATTTTAGCAACAGAAATATTATGGAATAATTTTCCTGAAAAAAATACTTTACTTCCATAAAGCTTCTTACTTTCTAGGAAAGAGTTGGTAACCGTCATTACCATGAAGAGCACTGTCTAGACACAGCCACCTGTGGGAGGAGAAGAAATCAACTTTGCCATCCATGGACTTTTGTTAAACAGATGTTGCCGTCCTGAATTGTCTCGTTCGGAGCCCTAAGTGAATGTCCTCCACCAATTCACCTACTTTAAGGTTTTCATATC
This sequence comes from Thryonomys swinderianus, assembly GCA_004025085.1. Classification (NCBI taxonomy): domain Eukaryota; kingdom Metazoa; phylum Chordata; class Mammalia; order Rodentia; family Thryonomyidae; genus Thryonomys; species Thryonomys swinderianus. The sequence goes on along the minus strand of PVIC010023182.1, from coordinate 16,823 downwards.
CACAGAATGTAGGGACATTGGTATGGAGGAAATCATGAAATTACCTGTCCCCAGACCTGTCAATTAGTGGATTAACATTGATCTACTAAAGATTTTGCCCTTGATGTTAATGGCATCAGTAGTGGTTGGTCTGAAGGTTTAGAAAGTAAGTTATCAAACTTATAGATGACCCGAAGCTGAAATGAAGGCCACTATAAGTTTATCCATTCATTCAACAAATATTTATTGCATACTTATCTACTGTGTGTCAGGACTCATTCTAAGTAGCAAGACACAGCCTAAAACATCCAAAACAAAATGTTTCTCTTTCATTTTAAAGGCAGGAGACAACCATGTTAAAACTTAATAACTAAGCAAAACTAACACCTTACTCTGTCACCATTGTGATCAAAGACACCACATACCACATAGGGGAAGGGAGATTTTACATCATGAGATAAATTTTTAAAACAGGAACATCCGCCGGGCGTGGTGGCTCACACCTGTAATCCCAGCACTCAGAAGGCAGAGACAGGAGGATTGCTGAGTTCCAGTCTTGCCTGGGCTACATAGTGAGCTCAGGGCCAGGCTGAACTATAAAGCAAGACCCTGTCTCAAAAAAAAAAAAAAAAAAAAGGAACATCCTGGGGCCAGAGATTTAGCTCAGTGGTTCCACCACCTGCCTAGCAAGTGCAAGGTCCCTGGTTCAATCCCAGTAACCACATACAATGATATGATATTGGGCGTGGTGACTCATGCCCACCAGCAATCAGTACCACAGCCCACAATGCTGGGCGTGGTGGCTCACGTTTGTAATCCCAGTACTTGGGAGGCAGAGGCCCAGCACTCAGGAGACAGAGGCAGGAGGACTGCTGAGTTCCAGGCTTGCCTGGGCTACATAGTGAGCTCAGGGCCAGCCTTAACTACAAAGTGGGTCCCTATCTCAAAACAAACAAACAAAACAAAACAAAAAACAGGAACATCCTATCAGTAATCTATCAGTAAACAATACCATAAGCCTTTTGCCAAAAATTGCTAACTTGCTAGTGAAAGTGATTACTCCTGTATTTACAATACCAGCATCTACACATATGTGTGACCCTACAACTATAATAAATTACAGGAGAAAACCACCATTGTTTCTCATCACAAATAGCTAGTCGATGATAACTTTGAAGGGTTTTTTGTTTTCTTTTGTTCTTAAATATTAGCTATGTCCTTCAATGACTAGGCCAATGGTGGAAGTTAGTTTTCCTTGCAAAATAACGCATGTAAAATTTTTGTTTCTTATTGTTTTAGATTACTTTTCTCTTTCATCCATTGGAGCAATTAAGTTATATAACCTGAGAAATACATCACTCAGACCTCTTGCACCCAACTTTGCCTTTCTTAGCTCCTGGAAGAAAGTCTGTGGAAATGTAGCTTTTATTCTTCATGACTCAGTTTCTACTTGTGTTTGTCTTTTGATTTCTGGAATGAAGTTGGTCTTGCCCGGGTCAGTTCTATTTATAGATGACTGTAGTTTGATCCCCTCTGTAAGCAGCAGCAACAGTCAGAAGGCAGGTTTAGTCCTACGCCGGGAACCCAGCTCCTATTTAGCATCAGACAGCACAGAATCCGGTCTCTCAGTGTCTCTCTTGCAATCGATCCCCTGTCTTTCTGATGAGCACCAGTATTTGAACACCTGTCTCTTTGTCACCGAGTCTGGAGGCTGCTGCTTAGTCCGAGCACGGTGTGACCTCTCCCACAGTGCTGAAAGTCCCCTCAGGTCACATCTTCAGCCATGACTCACACAATTTTATTTCAATTATCATTAAAATCTTTGTGCTATTTGAGCTCTGATCATGTGAAATAAAAAGAGACAAGTTGTCTCTTTTTAGCTATCCCTGGATCAAGCTATCCCTGGATCAAGGGCCAGCACAGGCAGAACACCTGCAACATGTACTACGTGCCTTCCCTTCTACTGCTGAGTTTTGCTGACAACTGGAAAATCGGGTTTTACTTTTACTTTTAACCCATGGGGTCTTTGTGTGTCTGTGCCCCTTTTCTCCTAGAAGGGAAGCACTTCACCCCAAACAGGAGAAATGGAATGACTGTAATCAACAGAAAGGCCAGGGGGAGCGGATATATTTGATACAAAAAGAGACAACAGTAGCTTAGAGTGATAATAACAAATGCATGAGAAGTGACTGCATTCAATATATTTTAAAGGCTGACGTGATGAAGCATGGGTATGTGCGAAGAAGACAGAAGCCAAGAACTACTCCATGATTTTTGATAGATGACAAAACAGAAATTCAAAATTACCTCTGCTGTTCAGGAAAACAAAAAGTAATAAGGATATGTAAATGCAGCCCTTGGGTTTAAAATTTCACTGCCAAAAACAAAGTGTAGAACAAGGAAAAAATGCTCTTGCAGAAGTCTATGAGAAAATGAACTCAAGGTCTTAGGACAAGCCAAATTCATTGTGGGCCTTCATGCCAATCAAAAGGGCCTACAAGGGGCTGGAGATTTAGCTCAGTGGTGCAGGCGCCTGCCTACCAAGCACAAGGTCCTGAGTTTGATCCCTGGTAACTACATACAACAATACCAGGCATGCTGATTCATGCCCACCAACAATCAGTAGCACATACCACGATGCTGGGCATGGTGGCCCATGCCTGTAATCCTAGCACTTGGGAGGCAGAGGGAGGAGGATTGCTGAGTTTGAGGCTTGCCTGGGCTACATAGTGAGCTCAGGGCCAGCCTGAACTACAAAGTGAGACCCTGGCTAAAGCAAAAAGAAAAAGCCTACAATTAAAATATAGTAACTAAAAAAAATAAAATAAACATAGTAAATGAAGTATAATGCCAGAGTTAGATTGATGATACACTCACGATACTTCACACTAATCAGTACATATCTCAAATCACTTGTTTTGCTAAAACTCATAAGTCTTTAAACCCATCACCTCAAAGGAGTGACATGTATGTCAGTAGTGTCAGTGTGTGATGTGTGTACAGTGCACGCTTCCATTCTGCAGAAATCACAGGAGAAGTCCACATTTTACAATACCAGATCACAAACTACAATACCATCTAGAGTGTGCTGAGTAACTCACTAGCATGCTCTATATGCACAGCTACTGAACCCTTGGTGGGGCCTTGGTAACACATCAGCAGGGAACACGTTATCTGTCTTGGGGATTCTGTTTTGGAATGGACAGAAGAGTAGCAGTATCCAACATGCTCGACTATGCGACATGTGTGTTCATTGCTAAAGCAACATAAACACAAGAGGATCTGAGCGTGGGGAAGTCTCAGGCTTCTGCTTTCCCTGTGACCTGAGGCTCATGTCCAAGCTGTAACAGCACAGAGAATGCCTACCCAAAAGGGAGGCTCTTGAGAAAAATGGGGTAGCCTATGTCCGACAGCCACCCACGGAGCTATACAAGGGTACAACACAGAGTCATTAAGTCCTTAGAAAAAACTGCACTCTGAGCTCACCAGAGACAAAAAGAAAAGAGAAAAAGAAAATGAGAAAGTAAAAAGGACTCTGGGTGGAACAAAAGCCCCTTGCTGGGAGCTGGTTTAAGAAGTGTATCTTTCCAGAAACATCCATCCGAGGTACCAGAGCTTTTAAACACACCAGCCGATAATGGAGTGCAGGCAAGGTCGCCACCAGGAAGGATGCGGCACTCACGGAACAGCAGAAATAGATGGTTTGTGGGGCGGGAACTGATGGTCCTGCCAGGGCCGTGTCTCCCCTGTCTTCCCCACCTACATTCCTGATGCTCTGCGCAGTCTTGTGGGACAAAGATAAAATAAGGAAATGCCTGCCACGTGGGTAGCACATAAAGATTACTAGGGAAAAAACACTCGGGGCAGCTTCAAGTAAATGAGTGTTAATTCCCCACTGCCTCAGCGCCCACGACAAACCACTGCAGACAGCATCTCAAACGCTGAAAAACACTTTCTTTTGTCCCTTTCTCTCCAGTCTGTGAACATTTAATAAGAAGAGCGAGCCTTAAAACATAAGAACCAGAAAACCAAAACCACTATTCCTCGTGAGCAATTCTGAGCTAAGTCTCCTAAATAGTAGCTGCTCCCCTGGATTTTATCCTGAAAAGTTTAGCTGCCTGACGACTACTACACTGTCGTACTTACCAGGAAAAGGAATGCTGAGATTTGGAAATCTGGCCAAGCATAAACTCTCCGCATTTCCATTTTACAGCAACCTTGCTCTACTTTAGGATGGATTTTTTATTTCTAACTGTCTAGACTGACCTTTACAAGTGTGGCTTCTGTCTGCAGAACTCCCCTGAAAAGTTATCACTTCTTCTCATTCTCTTCTTTTTGTTCATCACTTTCCCTTTCATACTACATAATCAATAGGGACGTCCACTGCCCTTCTAGCTGATTTCTATTATTCCTCATTAACGCCTTTGTTCCAATTCCCTGCTTCCCACCAGGCATTAAATCTTTAGTCGCTGAGTCTTCACTGCCCCACCCCTGCCTGTGTGTTGGAGCAAATGTCCTATGGTTGTGTAATCAATTAGCCTGGCATCTGACCTCTGTTTCCAATGTCTTCCTAGAGGAAATTTAATTATGACTAATATCTTGTCATGACTTTGAAATTACATAGGCATAGTTCTTTACTCAGTCATGCTTGGTTAAAAAAAATCATAAATCAATTTATTTTATTCCCTCTAGATGTAAGGAGGCTTTTCCAATTTGAAGTGACTTCTAACAATATAGAGTCCAGCAGACATCAGAATGAATACTTTTTCTACCTTCGGTGGAAAAACCTTTCTATAACACTTTTGTGGTTGAGAGATTTATGAAGGTTTCGAAGCAAGCCTTATGAATATAATTTAAAGAAAGCTTTCTATAATTACAACAGGAAAAAAAGACATGGCTTTGGATGATAATAAAACTGAAATTGTTAGCATACTCCATGTGAATGATGTATTTCTGGAGAGCTAAAGTAAATCAAAACTTTTAATCAAATATTTTAAAGAAATTCAGAGAAATGGATATTAATAGGTATAATACTCAATGCAATTCTTCTATGAGAAACAGAGTCCATTTCTAAAGAAAACATACACTTTGCACTTAGTAATTTTAAGTTTGGGTTTTGGTGTTCGGTTCTCCAAAAGCAGGCCACACTCAGATTTTCTTTAGGCCAGGACTTCGCTATGTAGTTCAGACTGGCCTTGAACTAGCTAGGTAGACCTCGTAGTCTCCCACTCATGGCCACCCTCCTGCCTCAGCCTCATGAGTGCCAAGGTTATTGTGTGCATCACCATACCCAGAACACATACAGCTATTTTTTAAGTACTTGAGTACCATCTTATCTCATCAAAAATTTTTCATGACCCAAAACTAACTATGAAATCCAGCAACAAACTGTACCTTTCACCTTGTCACCTGCCCTCAAATGCCCACAACAGACACAGTGAGCCAATGGGCCCAATAGCAATTGCCTTGAAGTTGTTTTATTTTAGGAAAACATCTCTAAAACTTAGAAATAATGCAAGAAGATGCATGTCCTTTTAATGCACACTGGAGCGCTGTCTAAAGGAATCCTCCCTCGCATGATTAATTCCCTAGGAGCTCACATCTCTGCCTAACTTACTACACTACTGCGAAGGGCCTTTCCTTTGTTCTGTGAGTTCGCACTTGCACTTACATATTTTCATGTAGTCAAGATGCCCATGATTTCCGCCATCGAAATGTTTACAGAAAAGGCCATGGTCTCATTATCCTGGTGGATGTTAACCAGCGGTGTCTCCAACCAAGCAAATTTATTTCAGCAGATTATTCTGGAAATTCTCCTTCAGGCCATCTCTACTTGCCCTATTAACTGCTTCAGTCATAAATTAAATAAATGTTGACACATTCTCATTCTTTGCATGAGAATCAGCTCTTAATTTCTTCAAAATGTATGCCTTGGCCCCTGCCCATGACCTCTTTCCTCCCTCCTTACACACACACCCCACGTGCATAAGCACACCTGTTTCCTTATTCCTGTAATACTCTCACTGTCCTGGGAGTAGCAGCTCCTTTCCACATAAATCTCACACAGGGAAACAATGACCTTACTACAAGAACAGCCTCCTTCTGGTATTTCCCTGACAAATCTCCAGGCCCTCAACAATCCCCTCTGGACAGGCGTCTTAGGATGGGACATAAATTTGGTATGTTCAATTACATGGAATTCTAATATTACTTGTGCTTCTTAAAATGGCAATGGTTGATTCTTCCTTTTCTTCCTTCCTTTTCTCTTCCTTTTTCTCCCCACCCCCCCAGAACTAGGGATTTAACACAGGGCCTTCTTACTGAGCTATGTCCCCAGCTGTTTTTTATTATTATGTTCTATTTTTGAGACAAGGTTTTGCAAAGTTACTAAATTGCCCAGGCTGAGCTCAATCTTCCTGACTTAGTCTCTCAGAGGGCTGGGATCACAAGTTTGTGGGTTTTTTGACGACAGGGTCTTGCTATGTAGCTCAGGGTGGCCTTAAATTCACTATCCCAGGCTGGCCTGGAACTTGCAGAGATCTTATTGCCTCAGCCTCCAGAGTGCTGGGACTATAGGCACAAGCTACAACTCCTGGCTGTTCTTTTTTTTTTTAATTCAGCTTTTTATTTATGTATTTATTTTTGAGACGGGGTCTCGCTTTGTAGTTCAGGCTGGCCCTGAGCTCACTATGTAGCCTAGACAAGCCATGAACTCAGCAATCCTCCTGCCTCTGCCTCCCGAGTGCTGGGATGACAGACATGAGTTACTACACCAGACGTTGTGGTGTGTGGTACTGATTGCTGGTGGGTGTGAGTCACCATGCCCGATATTGTTGTATGTGGTTACCAGAGATGGAACCAGGGACCTTGCACTTGCTAGACAGGCGCTGGAACCACTGAGCTAAATCTGTGGCCCTTGATTCAGCTTCTTATCACCACTAGCATTTCCTCAGCCTTCTGACTCAACATTCCCCCTTCTTTTCTTCATTTTCTCCATCTCTCTGACTACCGTATGTGTAGAAAATCTGTGTGAAAAACAGTGAGTGGGTGGGAGCAAGTGGGAAAAGAAAATGACACAGAACATTAGCGAAGCAATCACATAATGATGTGATAATTGCCTGAGAAGAGCCTTTGGAGTCTTGAGGCACATTCAGATTATCTGTAAATTGAAAGCAAGTTCAGCCTTGTCAGCTTTGCGTAGCCACGCAGCAGAGCCGGCCGCCATGTTGGACCCTGTTGGACAGGAGGCAGCACCATGGTCTGCGCTGGTGAGGCTGTCTGCCCCTGAAACCAGATCTCCTGAGTCATCCTGCTCTCTCCTAGGCTGGGTGACTAAACTGAACGGACCTAAACATGATCTTCTCTTCACCAATGAAGCAGAAAGTCTGAAAAGTGGTGTTGAGCCAAAGCAAACGCTCCTCTGATGCAGGAAAGCAAAAGCGTGAAGGGACGGACCTTTTCTGATGCGGTTACCTGTAACAACCCTGTTCATAATGGAGGCAGGTGGCCAGAAATGCCTGTTGCTGAGAAAACCATGGGCAAGGGACTGGGTTTCCTGCCCCTCTGAACACAGACCTGCAAAATGCTCCTGGGCATGGTGGTGCATGACTACAATCTCAGCACTATGCAAGGCTGAGGCAGAAGGATCACAAATTCAAGCCCAGCCAGGCAACTTAGTGACCCTTAGCAAGACCTTTTCTCAAAATTTAAAAATATAAAAAGGACTGACGTTAGAGATCAGCGTGAAGCCCTTGGGGAAAGGGACAGCTCCAACTCAAGAGAACTCAAAATATCAGACCCACTTTCCCAACAGTGAGACGGGAAATTTAAAATATTCACTTTAAATTTCTTCACTTTCCTATGATAGTGAGGTATTTTGTGACACTTACAATTTTTACCCAAATAAATAAGTAAACATAATTTTATTCTAAAAGAGACTACAGAACACGCCCTGGTGCTGAAGGGACAGCAGGCAGGGGCTGTCAAAAACACTGACCTTCTGTTTCATGGACCAGGGGCGTCCAGGCTGCCGGTAAAGGTGACCCCCCAACACTACTCCTCTCACACCTTCTCTTTGTTACAGGAACCTGTGGGCTTTCAGGAAAATGGCTTCCTGTTTAAGCAGAAAGCAAAACCCTTTTTCAAGGATAATTATTTTGTCCAACTCTCATTTTGCACAAGTCTTTCCCAGAATTGACATTTCTCAGAGTGGCAAAGTCTCAGCTCAATGTCAAGTGCAGTGAAGCCTTCTATTTTCCTTAAAGCAAAAAGGGTTTCAAATATATTTTACCATCCTGACAGCAGTGACAAATGGGACTTTAGCACAAATGGATTACAGATGGGCTTTCTGAACCACATAAAACTCCATGCAAATAAGGAACCACCAACATATTTTTTGTTTGTTTTTGAATGTCAGAAACACTCATAGGGGTTTTTTGACATTTGTTAAAAAGAAAACACACACACACACACACACACACACGCACACCATTACCAGTGCCCCTTCCTTGGTTGTCTTTCTCATTCAGTATCAGCAGTTGGGTGATAGGGGCAGAGGGAGAAGCCAAGGTCAGGAACACAAGAAGCTCTCTGAGCAGGTCACAGAGCAGCGGGCGTGGTGCTGGCCCAAGGGATGGCTAAACAGCCCAGTCAGCCTTTCCCACAAAGACCCGGATATGAAGTATTGTAGGCTCACAGGCATCCAGGTCTCTCTTGCTTAGTAGCATGAATTCAGCCATGAGACCACGTGACACCATGTAAGTGTGGCTGTATTCAAATAAAACTTTTTTATAAAAGTAGAAGTCAGCCGGGCATGGTGGCTCACGCCTGTCATCCCAGCACTGGGGAGGCAGAGACAGGAGGATCGCTGAGTTCGAGGCTTGCCTAGGCTCCATAGTGAGCTCAGAGCCAGCCTGAACTACAAAGCGAGACCCTGTCTCAAAAAAAAAAAGTAGAAGTCATATTTGTCCTGCAGACCTCTGGGGTATGATGCTGGTAGCATGTAGGTAACCGTTCTTGCAAGGAAAGAGTCATAAACTATCACCTCCAGAAGTGTACTACTGACCACAGAGCTGGACACTGAGAGGCCTCCTGTTGCATTAACCTCTTGGATTCTTAAACTGTGGAGAGGTGAAGGTGTCCATAGAGAGAGCCAGAGGGCCACCAAGGAGCTTTAGGACAGCAGCTAACTCCAATCAGTATGAAAAGTTTATCATTTTAACACTGCTAAAACCCCACTGATGGATACCAGGTAGTAAGAGTCCACCTGCATCCCAGATTCCTAAATTAAGGTACTGACCCAAGGAAGAGATTAAAATAAAAATTAGGGAGAGGAGAGGAAGGGGGAGCAAAAAGGATCAAGATGTGTTATGTATAAGTAGCAATCTTCCCAGTGAATATTTGTATTATGTATTGTCAACATATACTCAAAAGGGGAAATCTTCTTAAATAAAATCATTAAGCTGCAAAAAAAATTTTTTAATAAAATTCTTTGATAGATGTAAGACTTTTTTTTAATCTCTCCTTTTCAAACAAAAAATAACTCATTTAGGGCTGGGTATGTGCCTAGCATGGCCATACCACAAAAAAGAAATGAAAAAGAAAAAGTGATCCATATATAAGCAAAAAAAGACTGAAAGTCATGAAAAGACAACACAATCAGTGACCCTGAAGGCCACTTTAGAGGACAAAGGAAGCATGGACATACACAGTGGCTCCCTCCAGCCCCTGTCTGGTGATCTGAGGGCCCCTGGGAGTAAGGGTGCCCCAGCTGCTGTGGGGCTATGGCCTAAAACCTCTACAACCGTGATCCAAAGAAACTTCTCCTCCTTCAATTTTGAACGATGTATATTTTGTCTCAACAATCAGAAAGGTAACTAAGACAGAGCCCTGGAGTAAATAATTTCCTTCCACAAATGAAAAAATGCTATAATGGGGAGAAAAGTAAACAGATACCTGTAGAGGCCTAGTCAAGGAGCTCTCTTCAGAAAACATAAAATACTTTGAAAAAGAGACATTAAAAATGAGAACTGACCTGTGTCACACATTGGTACAAATTCCCCAATCTTCTGTGTGATTGTGAGCTGTGTATATAATGTACCAATAAAGTTCACTGAATAATGCAAAAAAAAAAAAGAGATGCTAGCTACAGCATATGATAACAGAAAGCTAAATTTTTTAAATTTGGAAGTCTTGTCTTGATTTCTAGATATACAGAACTTTTGAATGACCCCCCCCCATACTAGGGATTGAATCCAGGCCCTTCCTAATGAGTTACATTCCCAGCTCTTTCTTTATTTCTATTGGGCATAGGCTCACTCAGTCACTAAATTACCCAGGCTGGCTCAAATCTGTGATCCTCCTGCCTCAGCCTCCTAGTGTGGTAGGAGGATAGGTATGGACCCCCTCACCCAACTCACATCTCAACCAAAGCAGGACTGGGTGTGGTTGTGACCACGCCTGCGCAGAGATTTGTTATAAACTAGGCTGGAGAGGCGCGTGCCCGGTCCTGCCCCAGGGAGCCCGGACCCTGTGCGTCCCCCTTTTAGCTCAAGCGCAGAAAGAACTATCTGCAAAACCTGAGCTTCCTCTGAGTTCAGCTCGGGCCCAGGAACAGCCAGCCGGTTTCCTTTGCCAGTGTCTTCGCGGCCTTGAGGAAACATGACGAAGCCGAGCCCAAACCCGCGGCCTCTGCGCGACAGAGGCGTTTGGCCTTCAGCTAAGGGCCCTGAACCCGGCGCGCTGAGCCCCCGAGGCCACGCAGTTCAACAGCCCCGACCTCAGAGGCGCCGAGAGGACGCGCTCGCGGGGCCGCATTGCCTGCCCGGCGCGGCGCAGACCTCCAGGTCTGGGCTAATAAAATCCTCGCTAACAACTCTCTCTGTGACCTGACCCGCAGCGCTGTGCAGTGGTTTCAAAGCCTCTGCGCAAAGCCTTTCTCAGAACCATTAAGTGTAGCTGAAGGGACGCAGCCGGGGGCGGGGGTGATGACTGGCTGCTTCTCGCGCAGAAACCCGAGCAGGCCGGGGTCAGGGCTGTGCCCCTAGATAAAGTATGGTAATCGCCGCCAACGGCAAGAGATCCTTTTCTAATTAAACTCTCCCTTACCTCCCAGGAGAAGTCTTGCCCAGCCAAGAGCCCCAGGACCAAAAGAGTCACCGAACTGTGTGAAAGAGAATTGCAAAAGAAAAATAACCTTGCGTACGCGGTAGCTTGGGCGCACGGGAGGAAATCGCGTGAGAAATGTCGCGGGGGCGAGGTTGCGCCGTGGGGCAGGGCGCATGTGCAGACTGCTCGCGGCGTCCAGACTGGGCGGAAGCGCTGCGAGCGCTGTTCTCACCCAGAGTGGTGATGATGTGAAGCCCACTGAGCCTTCCGTTCAGCGGCAGAGAGAGAACAAAGATGGAACGAGGGAAATGGGTGGATGGACAAACAATAAATAACAGTAGCAAGGATGACAGTAAAAAGCAGGCAGCATCCTCAGCAGACTATGTAGTATGTGAAGAGAGGGTGAAGAAAACAATGTCACCTCAAAATCAAGACACATTTTTTTCCAAGAATCAATATTAGCTAGAACCAAAAGGTCTCCCAAAGTCTGCCTCCTACTAAATGAGATCCTAACAGAGCAGCATTGTCAAAGATGCTGAGAATTAGTTTGCTTGCCTTAGCGTGATTTCCCCTTGTACTTCCACATCTTTAGAATAGATAACACCTTTTCCATAACCAATAATAAAAATAAAAATCATCTTTTTCACCCATGGAAGACAACAGCTGAGACTCAAGCAAAGTATAAGAGGGAAAAGAGGCCATGGGTGGCTGATGGGAGGGGAAGGAAGTAGAAATGAGAATCTCTGGGCTCAGTGGTTCCGGCACCTGCCTCGTAAGCGCAAGGTCCTGAGTTGGATCCCCAGTAACCACATACAATGCTGGGCGTGGTGACTCACGCCCACCAGCCATCAATACCACATACCACAGTGTTGGGTGTAGTGGCTCACGCCTGTCATCCCAGCACTCAGGAGGCAGAGACAGGAGGATTGCTGAGTTCCAGGCTTGCCTGGGCTACATAGTGAGCTCAGAGCCAGCCTGAACTACAAAGCGAGAGCCTATCTCAAAAAAATGAGAATCTCCCTCAATTGCCCACAGTTCCCTAAGAACACAACCCAATGGGAAGACTGGGCAAAGTAGCAGGTGGTTAGTACACGGCCCAAAACTAGGGATGGTGAAATCAGTGCATTTAGGTGACAATAGAGATTCCCAGACTGCAGTACCAGCTGGTTTAAACCACCCCTTCTTCCACTGCGTCTTACCCACACTCCCCCCAAAGTGCATCCATAGACTTTGTGCCACGGAGGCACAATCTAGAAATGTGGGGCAAGGGGGAAATATATGTGATACATCTATACATGCTGAGCTTAAAAATGTTCAAAATAGGACTGAGTGCTACTCACTCCCACCGAAGCACTGGGTGATTTCTTGGGTCTGGGGCCCGCTCTAGAAATACGGTGCCCCATTAAGACCTACATTACTCGGGGTTTTAAGATTGCTCCTTGGGCTGGGGATTTAGCTCAAGTGGTACTGTGCCAACATTGGATGCTCAAGGGCCTGAGTTCGATCTTCAGTACTGCCAAAAATAAAAAAGATTGCTCCTTGTAGTGTTTCTTTTGAGTATCTGAATAAATCATTTCTTCTCTATTTCTCAAGCTTAGCAGGTTGAATATCTCCCACCCAAATGAGAGAAGCAACTTAATGACTCCCTTCCCAGCAAAACCCAGACTGTTGTTTTTTGTAGGAAAGCCTGTTTGCCTTGCAAGAGCACCGCCTAGTGTCCACATGCAGAACTGTATGCGATTTTTCTTTGCTAAGTCACGTTTGTATTGAGATACAGGAAGGCCTTGTTCTATGAAATGCTAATGTACACATGTAAGCAAATTTTTCAAGTCACATTATACTCCCATAGATTTATATTTGTATTTTTAAATATATATTCAAGTGAAAAATGGTCTCCAAGACATTATAAAGCTCCACTTTAAAATTCAGCAGCCTGTTTTAACATTTAACAGAAAAATGATTTCTAATAAAATACTTCCAGAATTTTCAGTTGTTACTGAATCATGCTGTGCTTTAACTGACAGAAACAGTAGTAGTTGTTAAGAACAGTCTCAGGGCTGGAGGGTTAGCTCAGTGGTTCCAGCGCCTGCCTCGCAAGCGCAAGGTCCTGAGTTCAATCCCTGGTAACCACATACAATGCTGGGCGTGGAAACTCACGCCCACCAACAATCAATACCGCATACCACAGTGCCGGGCATGATGGCTCATGCCTGTCATCCCAGCACTCTGGAGGCAGAGACAGGAGGATTGCTGAGTTCCAGGCTTGCCTAGGCTACATAGTGAGCTCAGAGCCAGCCTGAACTACAAAGCAAGACCCTGTCTCAAAAAAAATAAAAATAAAATAAAAATAAAAAGAATAGTCTCAGGTCCCTAGGGAAATATTTGTGGATTTAGTTCCCCAAAAAATATTTCATAAGGCCAAGGATTTAGCTCAAGTGGTACTGCGCCTACCTTGCAAGCACAAGGGCCTGAGTTTGATCTCTGGTGCCACAAAAAAAAAAGTGCTTCGTGTATAATGCAAGTGAATAATAGTAATAATGAAACGTGTAAAATGTAGTTCATTTCCTGTTTTCCAAATAACCTTGAGCAAGTAGTCTAATCTCCAACCCTTACCTTTCTTGTCTACAAAATCAGTAAAAGTGATACACACTTTACAGAATCTAGGGAAGACTTTGGTGTTGGAATGAGTAAAATACAATTAGCCTGATGCCTGCTAGAGACTCAAAAGTGCTGCATAATGTTGTTGAAATCTGTCTTAGTCACTTTTCTTATTGCTAGAAAAAAATATCCAACACCCACAACTAAAAGATTTGTTTTAGCTCACAGTTCAGAAGTTTCGGTCTATGTTCAGCAGACTTAAACACAGAAACAGTATAGCAGATGGGCCTGAGCAAAGGATAGTTGCTCACTTCATAACAGCAGGAGGCAGAGAGAGAAGGGAGGAGCCAGGGAGGGAGATGGACCCTACCAGGTCATGTCCTCAGTGACACTCCTCTAACCAGGTCCCACCTCCTAAGAGCAGGTCGGATGTAACACCCTCATAATTCACTCAGCTTACAAAAGCTCCATCTTTGAGGGCATGAGGCCTTCAGGGGCTACCAAATATAAACCATGACCTTCCACCCCAGGCCCCCAAAAGACTAAAATCCATCTCTTTATGTAAAATACATTTAGTCTATATCTAAAAGCCATCAAAGTCCTAACAATTTCAGCATTACTAAAAAGACTAAGTCCAGTGTCTCCTCTGAGACTCAAGACAAACTCTTAGCTCTGAGTCCCTGAAAACAAATCACAGAGAAAGTTAAACAGTTTCAATGTAGCACAGTATAAACACTCCTATACCAAAAGGAAGGAACAAGGGGATAGAAAGGAACGGAAATACCCAGGCCTGGTGGCACATGACTGTAATCCAAGCACTCAGGAGGCTGAGGCAGGATCATTGCAGGTTCAAGGCCAACCTGGGTACATAGTGAATTCTAGTCTAGCCTGAACTATATAGTGAGATCCATCTCCAGAAGGAAAGAAGGAAGGAATGATGGAGAGAAGGAAGGAAGAGAAAGAGAGAAAAAGAAGGAAGGAAGGAAGGAAGGAAGGAAGGAAGGAAGGAAGGAAGGAAGGAAGGAAGGAAGGAAGGAAGGAAGGAAGGAAGGAAGGAAGGAAGGGAAAAAGAAAGAGAGAGAGAAGGAAATGAGGCCAAAGCAATACAAAAATCTGGCAGGGAAGTTCTGTGTCCAACACCTGGCACAAGTCGCAGGATGTTACATACGAATAGTTTGGGCATCCCCTGCCACCCTTTCCAGCCCCTCTCTCTTGAGCAGACTGCTCACTGCTTGAGTCTTCTTCAGCAGACCTTCCAGGTCCCTGCCATCTTCTATTTCCTGGAGTCTCCAGTGCATTTTTGGCTTCACTCTCACAACTTCACAGCTTCCCACAGTCCGTCTCAGGGACACACTGCCTGGCCTCCAAGGCCTTCTTCTGAAATCTAGGTGGATGCCTCCCTGACCCCATGACTCTTGCAGATTGCATTGCCTATAAAACCAAGACCATGTGAATGACAGCAGGTTCTGTAATGCCTGGATGATCGTGCTCTCCCGAGGAAGACCAGCACATGCACGTAATGAACAAGGGCACTTTTATTAGCACAGCACGCAGTGGGTCTACCAATATTAGATTGGAGACCCAGAAGAATGGGTACTGGCCCCTTTTAAGAGCATTTCAGGTGACACATGGCGGGGGGACCTAAACCTTCCAGCGATGGCTAACAGTTTGATCTATCATACTTATCGGCAGAGGAGGAACAGGAAATACAGAGCCATCTTGTGGGAGGGCTAACAAAGGAAATCTTTGGTGGGAACAGTTCTGGGGGATAGCTCACTGCTAAGTTATGTGAGCTATGTCCCCTCAGGCTTATCAGGAGATCACTGTTACTTGGTGATCTGCGGGACCAGGGACTTATCAGTTTGCTCTGCGGTTTTTCAGGGAAACTTACACAATTAGTACAAGTAGCAAGTTGTCACAAGTTTTTACAGATTATATATCACATTTGCACAGGATGTTCTTACAAAGTTTGTTCACATTTTTAACATCAGAGAGGGGTGACTTATAAAATGAAGATTCTTTGGTCCCAAGAGTTCTGCTGCCAGCTCTAGCAATCACAGGACCATGGCTACTTGAGTCACGTCTACAGAGACTTCCCAGTGTCCAGACAGCTGAGCTGCAGGCGATTCTTTTCTAGTCTGTCCTGAATAAACTGAGCTCCCTGGAGCTGTCTTTTCAAATGAAAGCTTTACAGCTTTGTGTCCATGAACCCGCAAAAGAGGAAGTCTCACTGCAAAGGAAGAAGTTTCTCCTGCAATGCTGGCAACACATCTTTCCTATTGTCCTGATGTGAAGTATTTGGCTTCTTTTTAATGCTAATTCTTTTTAGCAACCAAGCACTCCTCTAACAAAACTTTATAGGTCCTTCCTTTCTAAGGAAACTGACATTTAAAATAACACTCAAAATGAGATTTTTGTTCCTGTTTCTCAGTGTGACTCTCACCAAAAGCAACAAACAGTGCTCATGCCACAGCCTGCACACTGGGCTGCCTTGAAATATACCCTCTTCAAATTAATTAGTTCACATCCCTTAATCTCAGTCTTCCACAAATTCTCAGGACATGAGCAAAACATAGACAAATTTTCTGCCAGAATATAACATACATGATCTCAAGTCCAATTCTCAGTGAAGTCCTTGTTCCCAACTGAAGTTTATTGAACCTGATCTTTACCATCTGCATTTTTATCTGCATTCTGGTCTTCTGAGCTCTGACCAGAGTCATCTCCTAACAAGCCTGGCTTATAGCATTCCAGGGCTTTTCTAGCCAGAATCTTCAAACCTTTCCAAACTCCTCTCACAAACCAGTTTTTGTCTTTGTTTTTGTTTTGTTTTGTTTTGGATTTTTTTAGGTTTTCTGAGAGTGTCTCACTCTAATTCAGACTAGCCTTGAACTCTCTATGGAGCCCAGGCTATCCTATCCCAGCCACAAGTTAAAGTAGGAGAGATTTATTAAGACTCACAGTTCAGAAGTTTCAGTCCATGTTCAGCAAGCTTAAACACAAAAATGGTACATCAGAAGGACCTGAGACAGAGGAAAGCTGCTCACATCAAAGCATCCAAGAAGCAAAGACAGAACAGAAGATCCATGGAGACAGTCACACCAACGAGGACTAGCCTCCTAACAGCAAGTTGGAAGCAA
>PVIC010023181.1:0-27056 GCA_004025085.1 Thryonomys swinderianus | reverse complement strand
GATGAGGGGAAGGAATAAATATGATACAGAAAGAAAATAAAAGAGCATGTATAAGGGGGGAGGAGGGGGGAGTGGGTAGGGATATGGGTAAAAATGAGAATTAACTTGTGGCATATACTGGTACAAATTTCCCAATGTTATATGTGATTTTGAGATGTATATAAATTGTACCAATAAAGAATTCAATTAAAAAAAGATCTATGTCCTTTAATTCTAAATTACAACTTGAGACAACAGCTATGAACAGCAGCAATTAGAAGATACAAATTAAATTTAGTTCAAATAAAACTTCTTGAGTACCTAAAATGTGCCAGGAACTGGGCTGAACATTATCAAAGTAAAACTAAACTAGACCCCATCTTCAAATACCTTGGGGAAAAATGAAAATATTTTTAGATGTCATAATCTTTTTTTTAATTTGACTCTTTATTGGTACTTTGTATATACACATCATGAGCACATAAAATCTTACTAATTTGTACCATTATGACATAATTTAATTCTCATTTTTCCATTCCCCCACCGCATACATATATAAGCTTTGTTTCCCTTTTTTATTACCAACATATTTTTCTTCCCCTTGTTACTTATCCCTATACCCCATTTCCCTTTGAATATTTACTATTTTACAATATCTACCATATATTCTAGAGCTCATTTACATCTTCAGTTTCTCATACCAAAGATAAGATACTATATTTACAGATCTGTGACCTATTTATTTTACTTATGAGTATATTCTGAAGGCACATCCATTTGAAAATCCTCTTTTGAATGTCTAGGATTGACATTTGATTGAGAGGTTTAAAAACCAAGGCAGAAAAAAAGGTGCTTTTATATAAAGTAATTTAGTTTTAAAAATAGAAAAGAAAAGAAATTTCTGTATATGGGCAGTCTGAATATTCAGACTTGTTCTTAGTCATTTGTGTATTTTCTGCCTGATGATAGGAACCATCCTTGCCTGTGGTCTGAAGCCTCTTTCAGTTCCTGCTACCTGTGTATTTCCCCCCTGGAAGGGCCCAAATTAGTCCCTGTTTAAGCACCTCCAATGTTTACATTTTATAATGGAAAGTCAGTGGTAAACTTCTACAAAACCCCTCTGGCCCAATGGACACAGGTTACCTCAGACAGCCTCCTGGACTCTAGCACAGTCTTTCCAGTTCTATCTATTCTGTTTGCTTGAAGCAATTCTATGATGGGTAAATTTTACATGTATCAAAGCATCAATACATAATTTCTAGTTTTCAGAACTTGCCTTGACAATTGAGGAAGAATAATATTAGTCTTCCTACAGAGATATAACTTGATAATGTTTCCTCACCTGTAAACACATTAGATTCTGTAACAAGGTAAAACATAACACAGTTTTTATGTTGTTGAACTAAAATATATTGAAGGATTTTACTTTTTACTATTTAAAATAAAGATAATATTATGTATTTTCATATTTTATTGTAAACTGTAAGGAAACACACTACTTGACAATTTCATCTGTTTTCAAAATAAAATTAAGGTTTTTGCACCAAAGTACTAATTCAAATCATTTCCTGAAGTAGCTACCAAACTATATGCTACACAATATCTGACACCAGAGCTGCACAGACAGAAGCAATATTGTCACTTTGCTTTGAATAAACTTAGGTTAGGAGAGCAGCTCAAATATGGATTTGCACAAAACTCAGGGAGGAAACATTTTTGACAACAGAAAGATGACTGGAAAAGTCATGATGGACTATAAAACAGACCTGAACAGTAATCTGTTTTTAGTAGGGAAAATACACTCCATGCAAAATTGGTATTATGTGAAAAAAGACATATTTAGAAGTAAAAACTTACTTATGTAGAGCAAGCAACAATGTGTTCTCCTTCCATGGTTTGAGCATTGTCCCTAGAACGCCAAACATTAGTATGCTAGGCATACTATAATATGCTGGGGCGGAAAAAAAAAACAGGGCTTTTAAGATCTCTGTTAGGATACAAGATCCTTAATAATAATTCTAGCATAATAGGAGGTGTGCTCTAGCCCCCAAAAGGGAGGCCATTAAGATTACATTTTAATCATAATGTAAAACTTTAATTCATTAATGTAATGAAATCACATTAAGGAAGTTGGAAATTCAAAGAATGTAAGAAAAAATACACAAGCTATTCATCAAAGTTGGTCAAAACAAAACAAACCTAATAGCTAATTTTTTCTTTACCTTTTTCTGACTCATGCTCTATCCACATTGAGTGAACATGTTATAATTGTGAAATGTTTTAATTCTATATAATTTAATGTGAAATATCCAGCTCCAGTTTTGTGTGTTTTGGGGTTTTTTTGTTTTGTTTTGTTTTTTGTTTTGTTTTGTTTTGTATTTGAGACGGGTCTCTCATTGTAGTACAGGCTGGCCCTGAGCTCAGGCAAGCCTCGAATTCAGCAGTCCTCCTGTCTCTGCCTCCTGAATGCTGGGATTACAGGATTGAGCCACCAAACATGGCATTTGTGGCATGTGGTACTAATTGCCACTGGCCATGAGCCACCACACCTGGTACTGTTGTATGAGGTTAGTGGGGATCAAACCAGGGACCATGGACTTGCTAGGCAGGCACTAGAACCACTGAACTAAATCTTCACCTCTCCACCTTTGGTTTTTCAATTTACAACCTAAGTGAACTCCAATAACTTGCTGACTTCTCTCAGCTGGGCCTAATGTACTGTAAAATAAAGATAAATTTTAAAAATTTCACAGGTGAAGATTACAAAAGATTTTTTTTTAGCTCAGCATTAATGGCCCAGTGTCTGGTGCACTGTCAACATCAAATAAGCAACTAGCATTTTCTGCTCTGGTGATCATTCTGACAATTAGGCAAAGGTAATACATATAAACACCTGTCGATTTACTCAAAGCCAGGAAATACTCATTCAATAAAATTGTATTGAAATACTCATTCAATAAAAGTAAAGACAATTTTTTAAGTATCTGAAATATTTTGGAGGACATTCAGAATTAGCACTATTCTAGAAGTAACCTTTGGTCAACAAAGAACCTTCCTCTTGATTACATGTCTAATAATTGCTGTATTTTTTCCTCTAGTGTTTTCCTTTAAATCTTCAGATACATTTGACACATTTATGTCTTTGAATGAAATCACATTAAAGAAGTTGGAAAAAATATGATATAATAAAAATATTATTAATGTTTGCAAGTTGAATATACAGCTCTCATAACAAAAGCCTAAGTCCACTGAAGTTCATATGAGCATTAACAGCACTATGAAGTATATACTAAGTGGTTACCAACTAAAACTGCAAAACAACTTCTGCCTATACTTTACAAAAAGGAGTGAAACATACACTGCTGTTCGTCCTTCTCAAAATACTCCCCTCATTTGAAAATGCTTATCCATTATTGATGTTAATTTTGCATCCATTTATTGTAGTATATTTTGTGTTTGTTTTGTTTTTTTGAGACAGGGTCTCGCTTTGTAGTTCAGGCCGGCTCTGAGTTTACTGTGTAGCCCAGGCAAGCCTCAAACTCAGCAATCCTCCTGTCTCTGCCTCCCGAGTGCTGGGATTAAAGGTGTGAGCCACCACGCCCAGCACTGTGTTTTTTATATAACAGTTGTAGCAACTCAATGCCCTCATTTAAAATGGAGAGATTTCATGGTGATTTTATCTTTGAGGATGGACCAGAAGATGGATAATAATGTTTCTATGAGGATTTTTTTCTGTTGGTTGACATCTGACTAGAGAATTCCCCATACATTTATTACATCTCACAAATAAACTCATAAAAATGGACTTCTAGCATTGCCGCAGAAGACTGTTAGAAGGATGAGTCATATGTTCAAAGAGAATGGGAATATTGTAAGAGGGATAATGACAAGTGGACTGTTACTGTAATTTTTTAAAGTTTAAACATTCAGTGTATATTTCAATCAGACTGTGCACAGAGGAGATCATCATAAGAAACTTTTATGTATGACAGAAAAAAATTCCATAAAAAAATTTCAAGAGAAGTTTCCACAAGCTAAATATATTATATTCTTATATTCTATGTACTCTCCTAAACACTCAGTTTTCATTTGAAATAAGAGAAATTAATATTTAATTCATAGATACATGTGTTGGGTTATAGACATTAAGCCCTGAGTGATACAAAAAATGTTTTAATTTTACTTATTATAAATTAATTTATCAACTTAATCCATGTACTTGTCAAGTATTTTAGGGTACAAAAAAAAAAAAAGAGTAGAGTCAAGTTATATAAACGATAGCAAAGAGCTATAGGATACTAATAGCATTACTACTAATAACAGAAATTCCAATTGAACCAATTGATGTAAAACTAAGAAACTAAGCCAACCACTGCCGCAGTGTGGTATGTTTTAGAACCTGCCCGGATACAACATTTTGATTTGGATACTTCCAAAATAAAAAGACGGAAAGATCGCATGTGTTATCTTAGTTAATTCCCTCATTACTGGGACAAAATATCCCATGTGAAAGTTAACTTTTATTTTAGTTCACAGTTTGCACAGGTTTCAGTCCACAGTTGCATCCAAGGAAGGACCACGGTAGAGAAGAAACAGTCCAAGAATAGCAGGCAGAAGGCAGGAAGCAGTGAGTCTGCCTTCCTTCTGTTCCTATATATCCATCCAGGCTACAAGCCTCTTGATCAGTGCCACTCACAGACAGGGTGTGGCCTCTATCTTTAGTAGATCTATTCTGTCACAGCCAGAGGCATACATTAACCCATTCTGTGGTAGTGGGAATCAAACTTTCACTGGGCTATAAACCCAGCCTTTTTTGTTAGCTTTTTTTTTATTTCACTAATTTGACCAGCTCCAGATGATCTCGAACTTGCAATACTCCTGGCTCAGCTTCTCAGAGTGCCAGGATGAGTGCGCATCAGTATGCTGAGTCTTTTCCTTTTTTTCTCCTGGAAGCATAGGCATAGTGATTAAAGTTCCTTTTCTGTTCTTCACTCCAGATCATCTTTCTCACTGATATTCCAGAATGGGTGACAGAATCTAGTCCTGGAACAAAAACTTTCCCTCTCATATACTGACAACAATACTATGGCTTCAATTTTTGCATTCCTATAGTACAGCAACAATAGTATTTCATTTTCAGTAAGAAGAAAATTAAAAGTTAGTAAGTACAGGATGGAAGAAGAATTAGATTTGCTAGATCTAATAGTGTCTACACCTCCATGAACAGAGATGAAACTAAACTACTCTGAAGAGACCACATTTCATTGGACCCAATGGTTGCCTTGAAAAGACATATCATCAAGAACAATGAAAAATACTATTGTCTCTAGCAATTTTTCTATGTAATAACTTCTGGAGAGGTATATATTTGCTCAGCATAAAGTAGTAGGCTAAACATTTGACTTTATCATAGCTTAGAGTCTCAAGAACACATTCAAATTGACAAAATGATCAGGCTGATTAAAACTAGAGCTTCAGAAAGAAATGTGTTTACACACATATACACACACATACATAAACACAGGAAAACATGACACAAATCAAGTAAATTGAACTGAAAGCTTACCATAGAATTTTGTACTAATGTTCTTTTAATGCCAAGTTGAGAAAACCTTTTTCCTTCTCTAAGATTGCACAATCAATGATAAAAATGATTTGTTTTTCTCAAAATCATCTAATTATCTTAATAAAATTGAAATAGGATAATATGATTATAATAAACAACTTTTATCATTAGGTTTTCCCTTAATATGGTTTCCCATGAGTCTAAAGGGTTTTTTTTCCAAGGTAATTTATTAATAGTATGCAGTGCTATTTTCATGAAAATGCAATAAATGCGTGCTAGGCTTTTTATCAACTTTCATTTGTTCTACTCAGAGTTGAACAAGGGAGACTCTCTTTCAACCCGGACTTTATTACTAATTTTCAATTGGGAAGAAATGAAGATAACCTGTCTGGGCCTCAAGTAAGTCATTTAAAAATCAAAACATACTGACCCTATCTTCCAAAGTAGGTTTCTCAAGAGAAATAAAAATAAATAACATATGTTGAAATGTTGCAGTGAAATAGAAATGAAATACAAATTCTGATATCCTATAAGCATATTATGTCAAAATATTTAGAGTGTCTTCCAATTTAACTTTATACTAAAGTCTAGTATTCATCAGAGTAATCATTAATCTTTATGTTTCAAAGTTATTATCTACCAAAAGGGGAAACATGCAAAAGGAGAATGAGATGGACAATGACACTAAAATGATGCCAATCTGAGTCAATAATCACATTCAATCTTCCAACACACACACACACACACACACACATGCACACATAGAACATCTCTCTGCAGCTAATATACGAACTGTGCTCATTTCTGTGATTGCCCTAACATATTCTTGTTCATCTCCCAGGAATGTCCTCTTCTACCCTCAACAACAGGACCAAACTTACCTGAGACTAGTCAGCCTACTCGTAGCTCAATTTGATTTTGCTAGTTCTAAGATCTCTTATAAAAATCCTAAATTTAGGCAGGAAATTTAGCTCAGTGTTTCCAGTGCCTGCCTCAAAAATGCAAGGTCCTGAGTTCGATCCCTGGTAACCATATACAACGCTGGGTGTGGTGACTCATGCCCACCAGTAATCAATGCCACATACCACAGTGCCGGGTGTGGTGGCTCACACCTGTCATCCCAGCACTTGGGAGGTAGAGATAGTAGGATTGCTCAGCTCCAGGCTTGCCTAGGCTACATAGTGAGCTCAGGGCCAGCCTGAACTACAAAGTGAGAACCTGTCTCAAAAAAAATCCTAAATTTATTACTATTTGAGAGATATTTTCATTTAGTTTTGACCATCTCAAGCTGCCATGGTTGTGATATTTTCTTTGAACATGATAGCAGTGCATTTATCCATAAGGTCTGAGTATTAAAATATATAACTGAAGACTGAAACCCACAAAGGCAGAGGGAAGAAAAGGCAACTTAAATAAGGAAGTGGGTCCTGAGTGCCTATACTACAGTGCTGAGACTGGTGTGTAAAGTGCCACTATGTCTTGGATTTCAGGAGATAGAAAGTTTATCAGACTCCATCTCATGTAGAATTTCTCAGAACTTGCTAGTTATGTCTACCTCCAGCCTCATTCACAGACTTCTGACTGTTTCACTTTAAACTTTAAACATCAGAAAAGATGCTGGGTGAGGCAGTGACTTCCGCCACCTGCAAGCAGCTCGCCTGCCATCAGACCCAGGCCAGCTAACCCAGGGACCTCCATCCATCCTAAGAGATTCTGGCCTACCCACTATTGGACTCAGAAGCCTTATGGGAGCTCCATTCCTGTTTGCATGAGTATGGGTAAGAGCCACTTAGGTTATGTAGTGATTTCCAGTGTTCTCCAGCACAACAGATATGAGAAAAAATTCAAGAACCCAGGCACAAAGATCTCTATGAAGGGGAATTCAGAGAAAAGTGAAATGGAGCAAAATGAAGCTCAATCTCCAGGACTCTCTAAACTGGTAACAAGAGCAGATCTACTAAAATGGAAATCAGAGCTGATCTCTGAGATGAAAACAGAGATGCTGTCCACAGTGAAGGACTTCATTAAAGAAGAAATCAGGAACATCATAGAAGCTCAGATAACAAAAGCAATGAAACATTATAAAGAGCTTCAAGCATAAGTCCAAGTAATCAAAAATGAGAAAGTTTGCCAAGTAGGATGAATGAAGCTGAAAAACAAATTTCAGACCTAGAAAACAGGCTCATAGCCAATGAACAGGAAAGGAATAACTTATGGAAAATGGCAAAAGACCATGAGAAATCAATCCACCAGTTCCTAGATAACTCAAAGAAGAATAACATAAGACTGACTGGAGTCAGTGAAGAAGCAGAAGACAGTGCAAAAGACATCAAAAAACTGTTTACACATACAATGGCAGAAAACTTCACAGGAAAAGGAAAAGAATTGGACATACAGATAAACAAGGCATATAGTACTCCAAAATCTTGTAATATTAAAAAATCTACACCCAGCCATATAATTATCAGGATTCCAGATATCCAACAAAAGAAAAAAAAAATACTTAAAGCAGCTAGAGAAAAGAAAAAAAAACATACAAAGGGAAGATCACAAGGATCACAGCAGACTTTTCAACTCAAACACTCAATGCAAGGAGAGCCTGGAGGGCAGTGCTGCAAGCATTGCAGGAAAACAACTTCCAACATAGACTGGCATATCCTGCAAAACTATCTTTCAAAATCAATGGAGAAATAAGATACTTTCATGACAAAGAACACCTGAAGAACTTCTCAATTACACAACCAGCACTCCAAAACATTGTAAAGAATATCTTGGAGGAAAACAATGAAGGTCACAAACTCATGACACCTAGCAGAGTGAATTTAGTTAGCAAGAGATGAAACTGAGTGGAAAGGGGAAAAGCAAAGGAAAAAAGTGCCAAAAATAGGATAACACCATGACAGATATAAATCAGGCCATATTAGTCATAACCATTAATGTTAACGGCCTCGGGCCAATTAAAAGACACAGATTGGCAGAATGGTTGAGAAGCAAGATCCTACAATATGCTGCATACAAGAAACACTACTAATTCAGAAAGAAAGCCACAGATTGAAAGTAAAAGAATGGAATACAGTTCTCCACATGACGGGAAACCACAAAAAAGCAGGAGGGGCTATTCTGTTTGTAGGCAAAATAGATTTCAAGCCAAGTTTGACTAAGAGAGACATAGAAGGACACTACATCCTTGTACAGAGAACAGTCGAGAGAGAGATGTCATTCATAAATATTTATGTGCCAAATTCCAACTATATAAAACAAATGTTAACAGATATGAAAACTCTGATAAGCACTAATACAATAGTAGTTGGTGACTTGAATACTCCATCATCACAACTGGAAAGATCAACTGGACAAAAAAAATCAATAATGAAATACTTGAACTGAACCAACCTTTGAATAAATGGACTTAATAGATGTCTACAGAGTATTTCATCCAACAAAATCAGAACATATATTCCTCTCAACTACCCATGGGTCACTTTCCAAAACGGACCACATACTAGTTCATAGAATATGTTTAAGTGGGCTGGAGGGTTAGCTCAGTGGTTCCAGTGCCTGCCTCGCAAGCACAAGGTCCTGAGTTCGATCCCCTATGACTACATGCAATGCTGGGCGTAGGGACTCACGCCCACCAGCAATCAATACCACATACCACAGTGCTGGGCTTGGTGGCTCACGCCTGTAATCCCAGCACTCGGGAGGCAGAGACAGGAGGATTGCGGAGTTTGAAGCTTGCCTGGACTACATAGTGAGCTCAGAGCCAGCCCAAACTACAAAGTGATACCCTGTCTCAAAAAAAAAAAAAAAAAAAAAAAAGAATATGTTTAAGTAAGTGAAAAGGACCTGAAGTTATCCCCTTTATACTGTCAGACCATAATACCTTGAAATTGGAGGTGAATAACAAAAGAAATCCCGAGGTGGTCACAAATACACGGAAATTGAATAATACTCTGCTGACCAACCAATGGATCACAGAAGAAATCAGGAAAGAAATTGAACAGCTTTTACTATTAAACAATGATCACAGTACAATTTACAGGAATTTATGAGATACAATGAAAGCAGTACTATGAGGGAAATTCATAGCAGTAAATGCCTACACCAGGGAAATAGAGCAAGCTCAAAGAAACTACCTAATGCTAAACCTCAAGCTAATAGAAAAAGAAGAGCAAAACAAACCCAAAGCTCATATTAGGGAGGAAATTATAAGGTTAGGGCAGAAATTAATTCAGTGGAGACTAAGAGTACCATACAAAAAAAGAAATCAACAAATCCAAGAGTTGGTTCTTGGAAAAGATTTACAAAATTGATGGAGCCCTAGCCAACCTTATCAAACAAAGGAAGGAAAAGGTTCAAACCCAGGCTATTAGGAATTAAAAATGGGAAATCACCACCGATCCACTGGAAGTGCAAATCATAATGAACACATACTTTGAAAATTTGTATTCCAATAAGATGGAAAATGTAGAAGAAATGGAAAAATTCCTAGACATGTATGAACTTCCAATGCTGAATGAAGAGGATATAAAAATGTTAAATACCCTAATATCAATTTGTGAAATTGAACATGTAATAAAAAATCTACCGACAAAGTCCTGGTCCTGATGGCTTTACCACTGAATTAAAAAACTTTCAAAGAAGAGTTAATACTACTAATTCTAAAACTCTTTAATGAAATTGAAAGGGAGGCATGAACTCCCAAGTTCATTCCATGGAGCAAGCATTTCCTTGATTCCAAAAGGACCAAAAATACAACCCCAAAATGAACATTGATGTGAAATCCTCAACAAGATATTAGCAAACAGAATACAGAAAATTATCAAGAAGATCATACACCCTGACCAAGTTAGATTCATTCCAGGGATGCAAGAATGGTTCAACATACATAAATCAATAAGTATCATTCACTGCATTAACAGACTCAAAGATAAAAACCATATGGTCATTGCCGGGCATGGTGGCTCATGCTTGTAATCCCAGCGCTTGGGAGGCAGAGGCAGGAGGATTGCTGAGTTCGAGGCTTGCCTGGGCTACATAGTGAGCTGAGAGCCAGCCTGAACTACAAAGTGAGACCCTGTCTCAAAAAAAAAAAAAATATGGTCATCTCAACAAGATTCAGAGAAAGCATTCAACAAAATCCAACAGCTTTTCATGATCAAAACCCTACAGAAACTCAGAATACTTGGACTGCATCTCAACCTAATAAAAGCTATTTATGAGAAACCAACAGCCAGCATCATTGTACATGTTCAAAAAATGAAATCTTTCACACTAAGAGCAGGAACAAAACAAGGATGTCCACTGTCACCACTCCTGTTCAATATAGTGCTAGAAACATTAGCCATTGCAATTACACAATCAAAGAAATAAAAGGAATAAAGATATTTGTTGATGACATGATACTCCATCTAGAAGACCCTAAAACTCCACCAAACAACTTCTAGACTTAATCACCAAATTTAGTAGTGTAGCTGGATACAAGGCCAATGCTCAAAAATCAATCACATTTTTATACACAAATAATAGATTGATAGAGAAAGAAACTGTGGATTCAGTCCATTTTACAATACCATCCAGAAAAATGAAATATCTAGGAGTCAAACTAACAAAGGAGTTAAAGGACCTCTACTCCAAAAACTACAACATTCTGAAAAACAAGACTGAAGAGGATATCAGAAAATGAGAAGGCATCCCTTGTTCCTGGATAGGAAGAACCAACACTGTCAAAATGGATTTACTCCCACAACTTCTATATACATTCAATGCAATCCCAATTGAAATCCCAAAAGCATATTTCACAGATCTAGAGAAAAGCGTCCAAAAATTCATTTAGAACCACAAGAGACCTAGAATAGCGAAAGCAATTCTAGGATACAAGGACATGGCAGGGGGTATCACCTTCCCCAACTTGAAACATTACTACAAAGCCACTGTGATAAAAACGACATGGTACTGGCAAAAAAGCAGACCTGAAGATCAGTGGAATAGATTAGAAGATCCAGAAACACTGCCAGATACACTAAGCCACCTCATCTTTGACAAAGGAGCCAAACATCCCCAGTGGAAGAAAGATAGCCTCTTGAACAAATGGTGCTGGAAAAACTGGGTTTCAATGTGCCAAAGATTAAAGCTATATCTGTTTCTTGCACCATGTCCTAAATTAAAATTAAAGTGCATGAGATACCGAAATATTAAAACAGAGACACTAAGCCTGCTACAAAACAGGTGAGGTAAAACTCTTGGAAAGATTGGTTTGGTGAAAGATTTTACGAACAAAACCTCTATAGCACAAGAACTATCAGAAAAAAAAATCGACAAATGAGATATCTTTCTATTAAGAAGCTTCTGCACAGCAAAATAAACCATGAGCAGAGCAAAAAGGAAACCAACAATATGGGAAACAATCTTTACCAATAATTCCTCAGACAAAGGGCTACTATCTAGAATACATAAAGAGCAGAAAAAAATCTGTACCCCCAAAGTTAAAGACACAGTTCAAAAATGGCCATCTGAAATGAAGACACTTTTCAGAGGAAGAAGTAAAAGCAGCTAAGAAGTACATGAAGTAATGCTCAATATCACTGGCCATTAGAGAGATGCAGATGAAAACACTGGGATTTCATCTCACTCCACAAAGAATGCCTGCTGTCTCAAAATTAGCCAACAATAAATGCTGGCAAGGTTGTAGAGAAAAAGGAACCCTTCTCCACTATTGGTGGGAATAGAGACTAGTACAGCCATTATGGAGATCAGTGTGGAGATTCCACAAAAAACTGGGATTAGAGGTGCCATTTGACCCTGCTATTCTCCTGCTGGGGATATACACAAAAGAATTACAAGATTCCTATAACAGTGACATATGTGCACCCATGTTTATAGCAGCTCAGTTTGTGATAGCTCGATCTTGGAAACAACCCAAATGTCCATCAACTCTAGACTGGATAGAGAAGATGTGTGTGTGTGTGTGTGTGTGTGTGTGTGTGTGTGTGTGTGTGTGTGTGTGTGTGTGTGTAATGGAGCATTACTCTGCCATAAAGAATGATGACATTGAATCATTTATACTCAAATGGACATCCCTTCAGGACATACTCATAAGTAAAATAAATAGGTCACAGATGTGGAAATATATATTTTTCTGATATGAGAAACTGAAATTATAAATGCGTTATTTAATGCATGGTTAATATTGTGAAATAGTAAATATTCAAAGGGTAATGGGGCTTAGGGGTAAATAAGAAAAAATTAATGTTAAAAAAGAAACAATGCTTGTGTATATAGGGGTGAGGAGAGATAATGCGGGTAGGGGAGGAGGAAAAATGAGAATTAAATTGTGTCATATACTGGTACAAATTATCAATATGGAGTGTAATTGTGATGTGTATATATAATGTACCACCGAAATGTACCAATAAAAAAAGATGTTGAGGGAGATGGGAAAAGAATCTTTATAGTCATGATTTTGTTCTCTGAAGGGGCTACATTTACACGTCGTAAAATTTATTCATCTAGATGAATATTTGGCTATATTCAATAAATAAATGTTGCCTGGCATTTAACACAGTGGCATCATACCTGCCTCACAAGTGCAAGGTCCTGAGTTTGATCCATGGCACTAGGGAAAAAAATGTTAAGGGAATAAAGACATAATAAGTAGAAGACAGTTGTCAATATAAATCTTAACTTGTGTCAAGAAATGTAATTAACAAATCCAGCAATGCTAAGACCAACTACAATTGTGTAGAAGATCAAAGGAAAACTACAGGTATTTGACTGCAATCTTTCTAATGTCCACAGAATCTTTGAATATACTTGGAACTCAATAAATACTTGGTCCATTCTAAACATATCTGTTTTATTCCATTTTCCCGAAGTCTTTATTTAATTCTTTTAAATATCAATATAATATTCTATTTTCACAAATATAAGATATTGCATCTAGCCTTCTTAAAGTTTAGTTTATATTGCAAGTTCACTTTAAATCTTTCATCAGTACACTTCTAAGTCATATGCATATATTCTTAATGAGTCTTTTTCCCCTGAGATATAAATGCTAAGTAACATCTTTTCTGTCTTGGTGTTTAGCATAAGTTCTGTCACTTAATACAAACTAGAATCCTAAATGTATTTTCTTAAAAAACTCTTTAGATTTGATTTTCAGATTTGATTATCTACAGTTAATAAAAAAGGACTGGTATGGAATAAGTTTTTTGTTCACATTTTTGTCATTTCAGTAAGTTTAATACAAATATTTCTTAATTTAATCTTTTATAAAAATTCCACTTAATAATACATCAATATAAAAGCATATTTGGTTATTTGGAGAAATGAAAATTTGCTTGATAGTACACTTTTGTAAGTATTGCTTTAATTTTCATCAGAAAATTATCTACTTCACTTAGTAAGATGCTCTGATCTACACTACTCTAAGAAGAAAGGTCAGTCTTTATAACAGTTAATTACATTCTAACCGAATTTTCAACTCTCTGAGCTATGTATCAAGAACAGGGGTGTCATAATATGACAACCCTCTATGTGTTTATATTATGTGATTTAAAAAGGGCATTAAAAAGGAGATTATGAGCTACAGAAATATGAAGTATTAATGTCTTACAAAACCACAGAATAAAACTTCTTTTGCAAGAATGTATGCCCTGAGAATGCCCTTATTTTTCCAAGGCCACTAACAACCAACTGTTGTTATTCTGCAACCCTCTCTATGCTATGGCTCTCTGGAACAAAAGGAACAGATTGTATTTCCTTCTAGCATCTGCGGATCAAGGCTCCCCATTTAGTTCTACAGGAGATGAGAATGTACTTCTAATAGTCTGTTTCATACAGTGTAGAATACACAATTCCCCCACACCACCCACATACCTTGGTGCTCTGCATTTTTACTCTAGGCTCTATTTCTCCATTCCCAGATAGAGAGTCAATAATTCACTGCCTAAATGCATTTATATTTTAGGAGAATTTCAGAAACTCTAATTGTTACAAGAATTATACCATGCTTAGTGAAAGTTTTAAAATCACGAACAATTGGGAAAAAAATTAAAAATCAGAAACAATCACTATTTCAGAAAATTATTTGGTATTTGAGTGTTATTAGCTCTGGTATTTATACATGCAGATATGTACATGTAGAAGGCAGAGTTGTGAATATGCCATGTGTGTAAATCTGTACTATACAACTTTCACTTAATATTTCCTTTTCAGTATTTCCACTGGCATTACTTTTTGGCAAGTAATCATTTTAAATGCATGTAGATTTTTATGAGGCCACACACATAAAATTTTAATATCTATGCAATATTTTATCTCATTGTATTACATTGCAATAAAAATATGTTATCTTGAAACATCATAGATATAAATTTAACTTTTTCTTGAATATCAGTTAGGTTATGATTATAAAAATGAAATTTGCATCAAGAAGTTCAAAAAATAAGATAAAGAATAAAGTAACTTTAGCTTGGAGCTAAGTATCAGCTAAAAAGAATGGACTAATACCCAACAATTTCTGCAACTCATTCAAGGAAATAGACAAAAACTCAAGCAGGGTAAATGAGTACCAAACAAATAAGCAAGAAGAAGAAGACAGATTCACTCATTTTATTCCCTGAATTATGAATTTAATTATTGTAAATATAATTCACAATAATGTATTTTGATTTCTTGTAAAAGTCATAACAATTACTTTTTATTGTTTCATTAATATCCTGGATATTATTCCTGAAAATAATATAAGACCTATGTGATAAACACAGCATTTCTCAAAGCACTCCTAGGGGTTCCTACAAGGTTACAGATTTGCTTTATTTTCACTTTTTATTTTTTTGATTGGTACATATTTGCATTACACTATGATTCCTTGTGGGGAGCTGATACAGGTACATAACATGAATTAATGAATTTTTTTTTTTTTGAGACAGGGTCTCGCTTTGTAGTTCAGGCTGGCTCTGAGCCCACTATGTAGTCCAGGCAAGCCTTGAACTCAGCAATCCTCCTGTCTCTGCCTCCCGAGTGCTGGGATTACAGGTGTGCACCACCACGCCCAGCACTGTGGTATGTGGTATTGATGTCTGGTGGGCGTGAATCACGATGCCCAGCATTGTATGTGTTTACCGGGGATCAAACTCAGGACCTTGCGCTTGTGAGGCAGGCGCTGGAACCACTGAGCTAACCTTCCAGCCTAGTTCCCTTCATTTCTTGATCCCCATTCCATTTGAACAAAATCAATCTTCTCATTTCCATATCTTTTCTTGGTTATTTTCCCCTTTATCTTAGCACTTTACATAGTTTTTTACTCATTTAACTTTCATTATGTTTATAATTATACCATTATTTCTGCTTGGGACCAAGAGATCAAGCCTCAAAAGACTTAAGTAACATGCTGAAAGTCTTGGATTACTGTGATTTAACAGTTTTTCAATATATTTTAATTTCACACACCATTTAAAAATAAGACACTTAAACATATCATGTGGCAAATGAGCTTAACTAGCACCAACACTAGTCTGATAAGAACAAGATGAAATGAAAATATTTGCATATTATCACATGTACCAGTCAACTTTTTCTAAAAATATTGTGCAACAACTTATATTACATATACAATTTACATTATATAATTGTTGAAAAAATTGTACATAGCATGAGAACAAAAATTACCTTCTATTGACTATAAATAAGTATACCCACATTTATATATCAAGAAAACATAACCTAGTTTTCATTGATAATTAAACTCTGTGTTTTGCACCATCGCAGTCTGCATGGGGTATAGAATTGACCTGTGTCACATACTGGTACAAATTCCCCAATGTTTTGTGTCATTGTGAGCTGTGTATATAACATACCAATAAAGTTTACTGAATAAGGAAAAAAAAACAAATGTGACACAAGACCTATGCCTCATGTCATACTGTCTCTTAGAACGGACATATGCTGTAATACTGTTGGCTACTGGTCCAGAATAGGATGCTCCATTGCTAGTAGCATGGAGAAATTTTAGTTTGACATTACTCCAATATTCAAAAAAGTTGATCAGTAAATTTAATTTCACTATGCAAATGTGAAAGTCTGAGTAAGCAAGCAATTCACTATTGACACACAATAAACTTTCATTACCTGATAATATATTTGTCTAGTAGAATCCTGATTGATCTAAAATATATTGATCTAGAATATATTTTTGAACAACAAAACACTTAAATGTTATATAATCTATAGGATATATTTTTGAGCTTCTGCTGAAAAAAAAAAAACCTACATATTACTTGACTCTCATAATCTCAAAATAAATTAGCCTGAGATTGCTAAATTTTCTTATAAAAAAGCTCCTCTTCCATTATCATAATTCTAACTTTGGAATCTGGTTTCCCTTTTATTATGAGTGTTATAAAAATAAAAACCAAAAGTAGGCTAGGATCCATCATTGTTCTCTTGAGTACTGCTGTCAATCTCACCTACCTACATTCATTAATAAGAGATAGCTCTTTTATTATATTAAAAATTTTAACACTGACTTTTCAGGTTTTGTGCAAAATCAGCAAGTAGGTGTTTAAGAGAAAGAATTATTATTTTTCTCATATTTATTTTTAATTTAGGGGTAACAAAAATTATTAGTTTAATATTAATTTTATAACAGCATACATTCTTTTAAATAGAGTAATCCTTACCACTATTTTCTTTTATGTGAATCTTATGCTTTGACATACATTTGCTTGAAATCAAACTTCAGGTCTTTCTAACATATTAACAGAGATTTGGGCTTTTATTTGGACTCTCTATTGTTTCATTTTTTTCCAAAAGTGTATTCTTATTCTATGTTCAAAACTGTTTTTATGCCAAATGGAAATAAAAACAGATAAATTAACATTTAAAAAAATGGCGCTTCACAATAGAGACACTGCCTGAGAAACTATATTGTTCGGTACCATGATTACACCCAAGACATAAATTTCTACACTGTGGTTTCAGACTATAGAGTTTAGACAAGATAACATTCCTGGTAGCTGGCAGGAAAAAGCATGGCCGTTGACACTATTCCAGGGCATTAAATTTCTAGTGGTATAAAATGTGGGCCATCAGATTTGAAAAGGAATTATAAGTAGAGATATTAGCAAACTTATCTAATGTTTATGGCATAAACTGTTTACATTCATCAAGGATACAGGTCACTCTACGTGGCATATCTTTTTTCTATTTGTTTTCTTTCACCCTTTCCTTCATTCCTCATTCTCAGTCTCCCGGACCACTTCCCATTCATAAGAGATCTGCCTCCTGTTTCCTTCTAACCATCCTTCATTGTGCAGTTTCTACTTTACCTTCCTTAAATGAAAGCTATGATATGGTATTAAAATTTCTGTACCTGATTTATTTCACACTAATTTATATTTTCACTCTAATTTATATTTTCCAGGAGCATCTATTTTCATATAAATCTTGAGTTTGTCTTCCTTTATAGCCAAGTATTATTCTCTTTTGTATAGATAATATTTTCTTTATCTAATCATCTCTTAATGCATTAAAAGATAATTAAGCTGTATTATGTACATCTATATCGTGTACATCTCCAAGATGATTAAAAAGTGCATATGCTGCAGACATGCACTAGTGGTCTATCAGGCAGTTAACATGACGGAAACAAAATGTGAAGTAAAATAGGATAAAGGCAGAGGCCTGGTTCTGAGTCTTAAAAGAAAAAAGGAGGATTGTGAAGTGTAGTCATTTGATAAAAGGTTATTCGTACTGTCTTTGACAAGCACTTTAATACTGTAATTATTCTGGGAGCCTTAGAAACATTTCTCTGGGGACTAATGAAAGGCATGGAGAAACATGAGCCTTTATTAGTAATAAAAAACCACATATACATTGAAGAAAATTGAGAAAGGAATAGGCAAAGGAACAGTCTAGAGCGTTACTGTTACACAATATAGACAATGTGGTGTATATTATCAATGCTATTCTTAAGTCTCTATTGTTCACTTCTATTCATCATGAACATTGTCCATAAGTATGCATGTACACTGTACTTTTAGCACCTACATAAATTACTACTATATGGATTTATTTTTTGAGATAAAGAGATTTTAATATACAACATGAATGGATTCATACTAGGAGATCTATAAAAACAAAGTATTAGAGATGTCATTGACATATGTGCTGGATATTGAAATGAGATGTCAGAATAGGACAATGAAAGTGTAACTAAACTTAGTGCAAATTCTACTTCTTATTAGATGGATATTGTTTATGAATCTGTTTTCTGGGGTTAATTAAAATGTTCTGAGCTGTTACATCAAATACAGATATAAACATCTATCACAGAGGTTAGCCTAGAAAGTACCCAATGGTAGGTCTTCCACTGATGATCATTTAATCCTTACTCTGCGTGGAGAAAGGAATACTTTTTTAAAAAGATGGATTTCTAGGTCTCCAGTTATTTTAACTAGGAATAAAACTCTACACAAATAGAGATTTCCTGTTAATCACAGCACATAAACAAGGCTTCTATTTCATTTTCACTTATTTGAGAGCTAGCATAATGAATAAAATGCTCCACTGCAACCTGCATCAGGTCAACTTCACTGCCTCCTTCCCCTTTACTAGGAAGCCATTAAAAATTCCTATGATGATCTCAATGTATTAAATGAGGCTTCTAAATATACTTAGCTTGAACTCCTTGAAGGGCCCTAAATATATTAGGAAAATATGATGAGTCATCTCTTGAAAAAAATAGAAACCTCATGCTTTACATTTAGATATAACCATTGATAATGAGGTTAGTATACATATTCTATTCATCTGGTTCCAACTGTTTTCTCCTACTATATGAGGAATATGTAATAGGGCTAAGTGTCTAATTAATTCCAGAAGAGAATCTGAGACAGATAAAAGCACAAATCCATTCCTTCATGCCAAAAGAAACCGAGCACATGGACTACCGTCAACTCCTGCAGTGGTATTTATACAGACAGCCTTCTGAAAGACTTTGATTCCCTTCATTTTTGCTTAACAGACTGTTTTCATGCCAAATTATTTTATAAACATTATGAGGCTTATATATTCCTAGATAGTGTTCAACTAGCAATGCAGTATTATCTCCCTATGCCTTCTCATGATGAAATTTACCTATACCTGGAAAAAATCATTTAAAATGATTAAAATAATGAATTCCAACTACATCATTGTGATATATCAGAAAGTGTAAGAGGAGGATGTATGTCCTAGATATTAAAATGTGGTTTAATTTAGCAACCAGTTCACTGCTGAAATATATGCTCATTCCTTAGGAGTTTCAATATCAAAATGTCACTTATACACAGGAGGAAATCTATTTAAATATTTCAAGCAACATAAGAAGCATGGAGGTGTCCATCATTTTCTTGCTTTTCAAAGTCAATGGCTACATATATTTTCATAATTTGTCCAAACCCCAAAGATTATATAAATTTAAATAATTTGAAAAAATATGAAAATTAAACAGAAGATTATTCAACACTCCAAAACTAATGATTTACAACACTATTGATATTTTATAAAGTTCTAGCAAATCTGCAGTTTGTTATCGGCCTCCACAGAAAGTATTTGGTAATAATGTATGATTTACATGACTACAATTGCACATTAGGAAAATGATCCATATTTGTTTAGAAGAGTAATAGCAATAATAATAGCAATAATAGCAATAATAATTCTTTCATCAGAGGATTCATCTGTTTAATCTCCAGTAATCACAATTTAAGTACAGAAATAGTTTCAAGAATATGAACAATTAAAAAGAAAAAAGATAAAAATAGATTTTAAAACTTGCTCTATTGTGTTCTCAACTTCCAATATATTCATCATGAGATTGAGTTACCTTCCAACCAGTTTCAACTGTAATCTTACCAAAAGAAAAAATAATAGACTCAAATAAATACAATCATTTATCAATTCAAAACATAAATCTTGAATGCTTGTTGATCTCTAGGAGTTATAATAGTCCCAGTTGAGTAAGTGTGATTTGATCCTTGTACTCATATCTATACTGTATTCTTAAATCTTCTATAAATTAAATTTTAATTTACAGGAATAACAGTATTTAATTAGAATACTGGAAAAGATATACAGGAAAAGCTTTCACACATACTCTAAATCTTGAAAATAAACAAAGGTATTAAAACAAACTGAAAGAATAACAAGTACTAAATTTTGATGATCACTATAATCAAGCAAATTGGAATACTCAGAAAATGAAAACTTGTGACTTGCTTTTTGCTAAATCTTTCTCATGATTATTTTACCCAATATCTCCTTTCATCACTTTCCATAAAGATGAATCAAAGTCCACATAGCCGCTCAATAGTATAATTATATATCCATCCTTTAATTTCAAAAATAACCTAAGGAAATTGAAGTGATGTCTTTGCTAGTCCAGAAAAAATAAAAGACAATAGCAAACCCAGCACAATCAACTTGTTTAAAAAAGAGTTTTATGAATATACTATTTTATGAATTTTCTTTTACTGGAGCTAAAGTTCTAGTTTTTCTTGCTTGAGCCAAGCTCTAATTTCTGGTTAACACATATTAATTTCTAGCTACATAATAATTATTGATTAATGTATATTTTTATACTTTATATACAAAGGTATTATATATTATATAATTACTTATTTTCAAAAAAACATCTATTAACATATTAACTACAGATGTCATTTTTACTTTTAGTTATAGAGAGCTCAAAATAAATATATGAAAACTTCTACACATACCATTGATCCATCGAGCTTCTGGATTATGAAGTATAAAGTCTTTCCTGAAGAGATCTTCTAATGACAATTGGGTCTCTGATGAATTTGTGAGTTCATCTAGAATAAAAATAGGCACACATTAGGCTCCAAATTTGTGTTAATTTTAAAAGATGTGTTGCAAAATTTGGAGCATTCTGCTTCAAAAGATATAGTAACTATGAAGTGACCACATTGATTATATATAAATATAATATATAATCACATATAATATTTATATTATATATATTTATATTATGTGATATTGATATTCTATATTACATATATATGAAATCAGTTAAGATTTCCTATTGTACATTTTTCAAATGACATAATTTTCAGTATTTTCTCATCATCTAAGTCCACACTTTCCAAATTCACTATGACCTATTCTATTTAATGAAAAACTTGCAATTTTATTTTAAAATGCAAAGATGGGTTAGTTGAGGAACCTGAATATATATGATAAAGCAAATTTTCCAACTCTAAGTACAATTAACCAGATGCATAAAACAAATACCAAGTTCTGCCAAATAATTACTGTTCAACAAATATTAAGTTGATTTAAGATTTTAATGTGAATTTCAAATAATAAAGCGTTACACTTAATGTAAACTGCATATTTCATATTCACTTCTGTAAGTTAGGTGAACTCCACTTTTTACATTCCAGTATCCAGAAAATGGGAGAACAACGTGGTCTAAATACCAAACTGAGGCATTACAGTTTGTTTTAGTTACTCTTCTCTTGCATCTGCTGAGACAAAATAAGCAACATCCAAAACTAAAGAGAGAAAGGTTTATTTGGTTCACACTTTGTATGGATTTCAGCCCATAAATGGTTGACCCCAAGACGGCCTGGCAGAGCACACAGACATTACAGAGCAGAAGCAGTTCATGGTGGACAGAAGACAGTAAAGCAAGCAAGCGAGGGCTACTCAAGTCTCTTTCCCCCTCACACTGTATTCAGGCTACTGGGAGTAGGATGATGCCAAACCAATCAGTGTCCTGACCTGGTAAATACTCTTCTTTAATCCTGGTGCCCTTAATTCTAGCATAACTCCATGAATCAATCACACACTCTATATTTAGCCAACTCTGAAAAAAGCCATCTGTGACTACATGAGGCTTTGGAGGAGGGGCATCTAACACAAGCCATAGCAGATAGTATTTTTGCTACAAGAGTTATAGACACAATTATTTCATATTTTATAAAGTAATGGCATTCTTTATTTGCTATGCCTATTTTCTTTTGTGATCTTTTAGCTGAGATCTTTACTTGAAATGCCAAAGGTAAAAACTACCCCCATTGAATATTATTTTTTTTAATTTTTAGCATTTGTAACAACAGCTTCATTTGTTTCAGGTGAAAATGTGGGACAAAGGGTTAATTTGCATCATAATCCCGTTTTATGTAAATTTAATGTATTCAAACCACATCATAACAGCCAAAAAAATCGCTGAAAAAATAAAACAAATACATGCTAATGTATGATTGATTCCAATTTTGGTATAAGACAGAAAGTTTATACACAGATTTGCCTATAATGTTGTTATAAAATGATATTCAAATAGTCATTTGACAATCTAACATACTCAAATTTGAGTTTTCTCAATCCATTCAAAAAACTTCCAACTAGCAAATACTGTTAAGGAACCAGAGATATATTTGTGATATATCCTCAGGGTTCTATTTACATGGAAAATAATATGATAAATGTTAGAATAAGAACACAAAGTGCTAAATAAATTCAGAGGGGAAAGTTCAAGAGCATAGGAAAGAAATTCAAGTAGGCATCATTTTAAGATAACATGACTAACTCAAATATTGCTGGAAAAATATAAAAGAGTATGATCACACTAGAACAAATTTTAGAAGTTTCTTACAGAATGAAACACATCCTTACCAATGATAAAGTAACTATACTCCTTGACATTTCCCCAAAGAGTTGAAAATTTATGCATCACCCCAAACCCTTCAAACATGTGCTTATAGCAACTTTATTCATAACTGTTAAAATTTGAAGCAACCAAAATGTTATTAATTACATGAATGGATAAATAAACTGAGGTATATCTAATTATGGATTATTATTCAGTACTAAAACTTATATGGAATCGAGTCATAAAATGACATAGAAGAAACCTAGATGAATTTTGCTAAGTGAAAGAGCGAATTTTCAAAGGTTATACACTGTATAATTCCAACCATATGACCTTCTAGAAAGAGCAAATTTATGGAGACCAGAAATAGATCAGTGGTTGCCAGAGTTTTACAGACTGGGAAGAATAGTGCAAGAGAAAGGATATTCAGGGCAGTGAAAAAGATTCTGTATGATATCATTATTATTGCAGAAAGCTAACTTATTTAGAAAATATTATAAGGTAGTTAGGCAGAGCTGGGACCTCAGTACAGAAGACATTCGTAGTCCAAGGCATATTCACTCAAAGCAGCAATTCAATAAAAAAGAAAACCTACATGGACATCCTCATCATAGGGATTGATAGCAGAGATCGAT
The DNA here is from genome assembly GCA_004025085.1 of Thryonomys swinderianus. Classification (NCBI taxonomy): domain Eukaryota; kingdom Metazoa; phylum Chordata; class Mammalia; order Rodentia; family Thryonomyidae; genus Thryonomys; species Thryonomys swinderianus. Next base: position 3,217 of record PVIC010023181.1, on the reverse strand, counting down.
ATTCTAAGTTTCAGTCATTGTGGAAGGGGACCAAAACCTCCCTAGTCCATTCCTTCCTGGGACATCTTTGTTCATTCCACATATGCTTTCTAAGTGACTTTCTCCCCATTTGATATCCATTTAATTAATATAACACAGGTGACTACACGTGTTATAATTTTATTTGGTGGCCATAGTTTTGTCCAACCTCATACCCACCTTTAGTTTTTCCATTTGACCAATATTACCTAAACAGCTATATTTTTAATTATATTGGTTGACTACAGTTTTGTCCCACCTTGATCCCATCTCACCTCTTTGCTTTGCTTGATAAAACACCCTTAAGAAGTGGGGTCAGAGAAAACCCAGTTTCCGGTTTTCTGTCTGTCTCTCAAACAGAAGCTGTCTTTCTCAAAATAGATTCTTTGTACTCTTAACTTCTGTTGTTCCTAGAATTTACTCTTCAATTTTGAAGAACACGAATTTGTCATGCTTGACACCTAGGAGTTTGAGAGTTACTGTATCTTCCTTTTTGTATGTGGAGGTCTATCGATAATGTGGCCTGTATCATTATGATGGTGAATACATGCTATTACATTCAGGCAAACCATAGAATGTAAAACATCAAAAATGAACCCTCATTCAAGCTACAGAATTCCAGTGATTATGTGTAATATAAGCTCATCAAATTTAACCAATACAACACTGTGGAGGGAGATGCAGATAGTGGCAAAGACTGCACATGTGTGGGTCCATTGTGGTAGTATATGAACAATTTTTCTACTTTCCCTACATTTTGCTACCAATCTAAAACTTCTTTAAAACTTGTGAACTAAAAAATTTAAAATGAATCCAGACTATGGTTTTCAAAACACAGCAGCAGACAACCCAAGAACAAGACAAGGAGGGAGAACAGTGCAGAGACAGGCATGAGTGCTTCTGTTTAACACACTCTTGAATCGAGGTCTCACTTCCCATCATAAAGATGGGTACATAATCAGACAAATAGATTTGCTATGATTTGAAAATGCATTCATTCTCTGAGATATAGACCAGATTTTAGTATATTTTAACAAGTTAGTATTTATCAAACCTATAGAATGGTGCCTCCACTTTTTTTTTTAATCTAAGCCTTTCCATTTTAAGAGTTATATTTTGCCAACAGTACTTGAAATAGTTATGTCTTTATCCAATGGATTTTTGTAGGTAAATGTAGGATGAAGGTGTCTGTTGATTCTGATGAAAAAGATTATATTTAAAAATTTATTAAGTCATCTTCATCTTCTATATTGACTGATTTTCTGTTATATAGGAATACTCTACATATGTACATCTATTTCCTTTCCAGTGGTATTTGTTCATGGTAAATTCCCCATTCATTTAATTTCTATATACCTGATAATTTCATATAGGGCTGGAAATTTAGCTCAAGTGGTATAGTGCCTACCTTGCAAGCACAAAGGTCTGAGTTCAATCCCTAGTACCACACACAAACACACAAAGCACAAACAAATATATTTGGTACACAAAGTACATAAGCTTACATACAGAGAATTTAAAAGGTAAACTAAATCTTGGAAACAACTCAAATGCCCGTCAACTCTAGACTGAATAAAAACGATGTGTTTTTTAAAAAATAAAATGTAGTATTATTCTGCCATAAAGAATGATAAGATTGAGTCATTTATACTCAAATGGATGTATCTTCAGGACATACCTATAAGTGAAAGAAATAGGTCAGGAAAGTGTAAGTATCCTATCTTGTCTCTGGTATGAAAAATTAAAGTTGTAAATGTGTTCTAGAAAGTATGATGATATTGGAAAATAGTAAATACTCAAAGAGAAATGAGGTTCAGGAGTAAATAATGACGAAAGAAAAAAATTGATAATAAAAAGGGAACAAACAGTGTATATAGGGGCATGGTGGTGGTAGGGTTGGTAAGGGAAAGGGAAATGAGAATTAAATTGTGTCATATACTGATACAAATTATCAATATGGAGTGCAATTGTGATGTGTATATATAATGTACCAAAAAATGTACCAATTTTTAAAAAGGTCAAAATAAATAAATAAAAATAAATAAAAGGCAATTGCACCTTAAATAACAAAGTTCATTTCATATAAGTATTCAAATAATATATTGGAATCCTCAAATACATTTAAGATGTGAACTTTAAATGAAGTCAAATTTAAAATCATACAGCAACTCAGGCAATTGGAAATATTACTTAGTATTATAACTACATAATAAATTGAAAAAACTAAACATTTTGCAGTGTTCAAGTTTTAATTGTTTATTTTATTCACATTTTTCTATACATTAAAATACTTTACCTGTAATTTCTAACATGTGGTTTAACTGTAACCTTTTGCATTTGTTTGTTTTGTTACTGGGGATTGAATTTAGAATCTTGCACTTGTGAGGCAGGAACAGGGCCACTGGGGTAAATCCCTGACCCTGGTTTAACTTTTTTTTTATATTTACTCATAATAGTTTCTTATAATTGCAAACATATATCATTCATATTCTAATTTTATTTCTCTAAAGCTAATGACTTCATTATATACAATATCATTTTTTCTTAAGGATTTCATTGATAATTGAGTCTTATTTTTATATATTATACCATTTAAAATATTATTTTTCATTCTTTTCTGAGCCTTAAGCCTCAGAAATCTTTGTTCAAACCTCCTTTGCATGTTATATATACTTTTACTGTAATTGTAGATTCTCTTGCTGTTGTAAAAATTATTGCAAAGAAGAATAAATCCTTTATATTCTTTTTTTTTTTTTTTTTTGAGACAAGGACTCACTTTGTAGTTCAGGCTGGCTCTGAGCTCACCATGTAGCCCAGGCAAGCATGGAACTCAGCAATCCTCCTGCCTCTGCCTCCCAAGTGTTGGAATTACAGGCGTGAGCCACCACTCCCAGCACTGTGGTATGCAGTATTGATTGTTGGTGGATGTGAGTCTCCATGCCCAGCATTGTATGCAGTTACCAGGGATCGAACTCAGGACTTTGCCCTTGTGAGGCAGGCACCAGAACCACTGAGCTAACCCTCCAGCCCATATATTCTTTATTCAAATTATTTTCATGCGTGTGATACTAGAGGTCAAACTTGGACCCTTACTTCCAAGGTTGATGCAGTACCAGTTGAGCTAAATCCCTGGGTCTTCATTCAATTTTTTTTTTTTTTTTTTTTTTTTTTTTTTTTTTTTTTTTTTTTTTTTTTTTTT
>PVIC010023180.1:0-27049 GCA_004025085.1 Thryonomys swinderianus | reverse complement strand
TGGCTATTAAAAGATATGCTACGTATGAAATGTGTTGTTTCTATAAATATTTATTTAGTCACCTTCAAATGAAAGGTCAGAGAGGGAAAGCCAGGGTGAAATGAAATACAGTCAGAGCGAAATCTAAGTACTGTTGGGCTGTGAAATGGAAAAAAGAAAAAAGCACACATCAGAAGTACTGTTTTTTGAGTGTATTCCAAGTACAAAATACATTAAAATAAAAAAACAAAGGCATTTTAACAAGTTATTGGTGCTCACACTTCATTCATTCATTTGTCAATTGATTCATAGCACCATTATATTAAAAAAATGTAAATAGTGTGGCTGCCGGGGAGACATTGAGTAAAAGATTTTGGAATAATTGGAAGAATAAATGCAAGCCTCTGGTGAGTATGGAAAATTACATTTCCTGTAATATTACAGTCTACACATCATGAAAACTGTTCTCCACAAAGCAAATAGGAATTCTGAAGAAAATATAGTATTTGCACTTTTAAAATCAAAACTACACAGTAAAACGTAGTAAAATGCCCACGGTCCGAAAACAAAGATTTCTTTACAACACGGTCAGTATGAGAGTTCAGACACAGTCGTGGAGAAACTGTTGGCTTCCGTAACAAAGAGCCTTGGGTCTCGCTGTGTATGTAGGAGGTAGGTGACGAACCACACAAGGCGAAAGCTTAAAGCGGATTGCTCTACACCAAATCAGCACATGCACAAAAGTGCATCTTTAGAGGAAGCGTCAAATTTGAAATCATGCACAAGGAGAAAATTACTAAGAATAGTATGTGGGCTCTAGAGATATGGGGGATTAGTTTCTATAAGACATGATCACAGACCAGATGTCAAAGTTATCGAAGCTGATGTTAACCTCCTTAGATTGAGATACTACAAATCAGAATAAAGAATTCTTGATTTAAAGATATCCCTAGAATGTAGCCCAAGTGGACTAAGATCCTCCTTGTTGAAAGATAAATTAACACTCATTTAGGTTAGCAGATTCCTACAAATAAAGTCCTCTGACAATCTGACTTGGCTGATTAAAACCAGAAATATAAATTATTACACCACTATGTGTGCGTAATCGAGTGAATAGATTTTAAATGGTCAGACATGAAAAAGGAAAGATTCATTGAATAAAGAGATAAATAAGGATAAAGTGAATAGAATATCTAGAAATAAAATAGTAATTATTTAAATAGTAGAAGGTAAATTAGATGAATTAAACATTAGATCAGATTTAGTCAAGGATAAAATTATTGGTCTGGATGAGTTTATTCAAAATGTACCCCAAAAAAACATAAAATAGGAGAAACTAAAAACAAAAGGCTGAGAGTCTAACAAAAATGTAATAGGAATTGGAAAGGAACAGAAGGCACAGAACGTGGGTGCAGGGGCACAGAACGTGGTTCTCCAGGGCACTTAGGCAAAGTAAGTAATGGAATTAAAGAAAATCAAAAACCTTAGGAGCTGCCTAATAATCCAGGTGTCTCGGATCTTCCCTGTTTCTTATCACAGAAGACAGGATGAGGATTTTCTGCGAAGTTCATTTAGCTACCTGAATACTAATTCTACTAAAAGGAAGTCTAATTGCTTTTGTTCTCCTCCTTGAAATTTCTTAAGACGAACTGTATATCCTTGGAAAAACATTTGCTATGGTACCACATCTGGACAGGATTTGTCACAAGCTACTGCATCAGGTGGCCTGAATCCCTTTTCCTAAGACAATAGTTTACAAAACATCATGTATCATGTTTCAAATATCTGGGCCTTCAGTTGAGTTTCACTACAGGTGTGCATGCTAATAAATTTGTGTGGTTTCTTGCTGTCAATGCAAGACCTTAGAATACTACTTCTAATCACCTTTATTATTTTATTATAGCATCATTAACTATCATATTGTAGTTAATATATTGCCCTCCTCAGAAAGAAGGATTTACTTCTTTCTTCTATGTTCATTTTTTTATCCAAAATGTACAGCATGTATAGCTTTTATTATCTTACAAACAGAAGGTAAATAGGAAATTGTAACTGGTAAGATCAGTGGTAATTTTAATGCTTTTGTCCTCATACCTGAAAAATATTTTAGCAAAATATAAAGTGATGGTTGCCATTCTATTTTCTCAACTCTTTTTATACTTGATCTTAGCTGAAAGGCCGAAAAGTGATCTCAACTCTATTTTTTTTACTCCAGCAGTCCAAAATGCCTGTTGTTTATTAGTATTATTTTATAATAATTTGAATCTTCCTTTTAACATGGTTTCTATTATTTGAAATTTGCTAGTTATTCTATAATTCATATAAATGACTGATTTTTATTTTAAAAAGTTCTTTGGGTCTCAAGAATAAGAAAAATAATTATTTTCTTAATTTTAGAAATTTCTCAGCTATTATTTTTATGAATATTGTCTTTTCTCCTGTATGAAAATTCTAGTTTTTACCCCAAAGTTCTAGTAATAGTCTGTTGAAACAAATTAACAGTGGGCAAGAAAAAAATAAATGAATGCTAAGCTTTCTACCCAAAAATTATGAGAGAAAATTTAATCATATTTGTTGCATTGTTGTCTAGGTATAGCAACAATTGTTAAATGATTATTTGACTCAAGGGCACAATGGTTACACACTTTCTTTATCTCCATAAGCATTTAAACCAATGACTGCAAACAAAATGACTGTTCCCATAAAACAACTCAAGGAAACAAGCAAAGCAGTATTGATATGTGATGACAAATGGGAACTGACTGTCAAGAGAAGGACTCAAACAGGAACAGTGGATGACAGGGAGAACTGGACGGCCCCAGGCCTACCCAGGGAAGCAGTAATTACTTAGCACCAGCTTGTGATCATGAATAAATGCAGGCCAGGTGGAGCCAGATCTTTTCCAAGAAAAATCAATGATCAGGAATGAAGGCAAAATGCCCAGATTTGTAAATACTGGAAACTGATTGATTTTTTTAAATGTATCAGCACCAGGTAGATTAATCCGTTTATCCATCAGTGGGTTGCAAACTCTGGTATGTATTGTTTGGACAAGTTAACAGGAAGAATTGTGAGTTTGTTCTTCCCATTCCATCCTTTTTGTCTTTTCTTTCTTTTTTTTTTCTTTTTTTCAGACAGGGTCTCGCTTTGTAGTTCAGGCTGGCCCCGAGCTCACTAGGTAGCCCAGGCAAGCCTGGAACTCAGCAATCCTCCTGTCTCTGCTTCCCGAGTGCTGGGATTACACGCGTGAGCCACCATGCCTGGCACTGTGGTATGTGCTACTGATGGCTGGTGAGCGTGAGTCTCCATGTCCAGCATTGTATGTGGTTACTGGGATCAAATTCAGGACCTTGCGCTTGCAAGACAGGTGCTGGAATCACCGAGCTATCTCCAGTTCCCTTTTTGTCTTTTTTGCTAAAATTTTACTTTTTTACTCAATAGTGTACATGATACATACTACTGATATATATATGTAATATACATTGAGTGTCAACATTTCTCACCAGAGTGGTATATTTTTTCAAAATAATTCACTGCCATAAATATCACCTTGTGTCTAATTTTTCACTCTTCTCCCCTCTAGAACTCCTGTAATCACTGATTCCTTTATGGTTTGCATAGTTTTCTCATTTCTATAATATATAGTTGGAGTCATATGATAAATACATTTTAAGATACAATATGTGCATATTAATCTTAAAATATTCACTTCTTAATACTGAAAAACCTCTCAATAATCTGGATGTACCACAATTTATTTATACACTCACCTACTAAAGTATATCTGTTTTACCTCCAAGTTTTCATAATCATGAATAAAACTGCTATGTATAGCTAGATGCAACTTTTGAGCAGACACAAATTTTAGTGTAATTACTCAGGCTATCTGTGTGCGGTGGTTTTTACAGTGCAACTACTGAAACCTGTGGCAAAAATATATATTTTGTATTTTGTGAAAAGCTGCCAAAATGTCTCTCAAAGTGGCTTTCTGATTGTGTGTTCCTACAGTAACGAATGAGGGTTCTGTTGCTCCAAGTCCTTTTCAGTAAGCAGTGTTGTCAATGTTTAGGATTTTTGTCTTTGGAAAAGGTTTTATGTCATATAGTTTTAATTCACAATTTCTTAAAGACATGATGTTGAACTTATTTTTCATTAAACTGATCTTATAGAACCTATTATGTATTTTTTAAAAAATAATGATAGTTAATTTGGTTCATTGTTCTAAAACATATTAAGAGTACTGACTTTGTGCAACCATTGTGGAGATCTGTGTGGAGATCTCTCAGAAAACTAGGACTAGGGGTCCCATTTGACCCTGCTATCCCCCTGCTAGGAATATACCCAAAGGAATTTTTAAAATCACATTGGAAAGACAGGTGTACACCCTTGTTTACAGCAGCTCAGTTCGTGATAGCTCAATCTTGGAAACAACCCAAATGCCTGTCAACTGGAGACTGGATAAAGAAGATCTGTTTTTTTTTTATAAAATGGAGTATTATTCTGCCATAAAGAATGACAAGTTTGATTCATTTATGTGCAAATGGGGACACCTGGAGGACACATTAATAAGTGAAATAAATCGATCACAGATATTTAAATACTGGATCATTTCTTTGATATGAGCACCTGTATATGCAAATGAGCTCTAGAAAGTATGACAGTTTTTGTAGAATTGGAAATTTCCAAAGGAAATTTGGTGTGGGAATGTAATGAGGGGAAGGAACAAATATGATTCTGAAAGAAAATAAAGGAGCATGTATATAGGGGGTGGGAAGGTGTGGGTGGGTAGGGATATGGGTAAAAATGAGAATTAACTTGTGTTGTATATTGGTACAAATTCCCCAATGTTATGTGTGATTGTGAGATGTATGTAAATTGTACCAATAAAGAATTCAATTTAAAGAAAAAAAAAAGAGTACTGACTGGCAGGCATGGTGGTGCACACCTACAATTCCAGCACGTGAGAGGCCGGAGTAGCAGGATTTCAAATCTGAGTCCAGTCTAGACAACTTAATGATTTCATGAGATTCAGTCTCAAAGTGAAAGAAAAGGAAAGAGGCCCAGACATAGCTCAGTGCAAAAGCCACTGCGTTCAATCCCCATTACCGTGAAATGGAAACCAGCAGAGACAGACAGACACAGAGACAGAGAGACAAAGACAGAGAAAACATTGAAACCACACCACAAAGTGAGCAATTATTTTGGGCTGTTTTGGTTTGTAACATCCAATATCTGCCAGGCCAATAGCTACCAGGAAAAAATATTTCCTGTCAAAATCAAAAGAGGAACACATAATTAGTGCAGTTTTAAAGAGACCCATTTTCTTCATTTGGCTAAAAACTGAAATATGGTATGTATGAAAAGTATTTGAGATGATCTAAAATGAATTAGAACCGATTGTCACACTGTTCGACTAAATGATTCAATAGTTTGGGAAATTTTCTGTGTAGAATTGTTAATTCCACTCCAGTGAATCCCTAGGAAATTTCAAACTTCATTACCTTTGTGATAGTATAAATAGTCCCTTCCACTGACCTTGATTAGAGAAATATATCTGATGAAAGTTTCTGTGGTCCTTCATCCTCATTGCCTTTATATAGCTTCATGTATTATAGTTAAGTTATCCTCACAACATAGAAAAAATATGCCCAGAACTCTAGGCCTGTTTTAATTTTAAGGAAAAATTCTCCAAAATTTCCTTTTAAGTAAGGTGGTAGCTGGAGCTCTAACCTGTGCTAAATTTCAGGAAAAAGAGAACGTCACCACTATGGACAAGAGGAAGTCAAAAGATGATTTGAAATTTCAAAGGAAAGAAAAAAAAAATAGAGCACTAATTGTCAGGCCCGAGGAAGGTGGGAAAATAATAGGTAGCAAGACAAAATAGATGAGAAGATTAAAATAAATAAGAAACTCAAATGTTGTTGGCAAAGGAAAGTAATTTTACAAGGGATTTGATAAGTAATTTTATAAGGGATTTGATAAAGTAATTTTATAAGTTCTTTGACCTGGGAGGAATGAGTAATGAAGGGTAAAGAAAACACGTGATGGCAATTTTAAAAAGCTTATGTATTTAGGGGATGGGGCTGTGGAGTGGGTGGGGGAATGGGAAAAAATGAAAATTAAATTGTGTCATATACCGGTACAAATTCCCAATATTGAGTGTGAACATAATGTGCATATACAATGTACCAATAAAGACAAAAAATAATTTAAAAAAAGAATTCAATGAAAAGGGTTGGAGTTTAGGTCAGTTGTTCCAGTGCCTGCATTGAAACTGAAAGGTCTGGAGTTGGATCCCTGGTAACCACATACCACGCATGGTGACTCATGCCCACCACAGTCAGAACCACATAGCACAGTGCCGGATGTGGTGGCTCATGCCTGTAATCCCAGCACTTGGGCGGCAGAGGCAGGAGGATTGCTGTGAGTTTGAGGCTTGCCTGGGCTAGATAGTGAGCTCACGACCAGCCTGAACTTCAAAGTGAGACCCTGTTCAAAAAAAAAAAAGAAAGAATTCAATGAAAGTTCTCAAAGTGTAGCCAACAATCAAAATTATTTCTCCAAATACATGTTCATATCCTTACGTAAAAGATACTCAGATATTTTGCCTTTCTACAGATTTTATAAATTTTTAAAGATAAAGGGTATAAAAGAAAGAAAATTTGATTTCTTAACTTTATTTAAATATTTTCACTAGTAAGCATGAATTATTAATATATTTTTCTAGATAAAATGTTGAGAATATATTGCATAAACAGGTACCTAAGTGCAACTTTCACCACCTTTTAATGTTATTATTTCTTCAATTTTTTTCTTGAAAACTGACTCCTTTCAATTCAGAAATGGCAACATATTACTCTAAAAAATTTTTACAGTGGTTGAACTTTAGTGAGCAGATGAAATTTCAAGGAAGAAAATAATTTTAACACAATTTAATTGCCTTCAAAACAAGTGAAAATGAAATTACACTTGAAATAGCAGAAGCTGTAATATTTACACATAGAAATTGAAACCCATCGTGGAACTGCTGCTGAAAGGAATATTAGAGCAAAGACCAACTCAATTTCATACTGTGCAATTTAAATGTACTGTAAGTAATTAAAATTAATGTAATTGAAATTGTCTCTCCACCATAGTCACCTTATGTCATTTAAATGTTTCGGTGGTTAAACCTAGAATTATTGTAAGCAAAACAGAAGAGATTACTTTTTGTAAAATGAAGGTACCATCTAAGATCCTAACACAGGCAAAAGAGAGTTTGTGGTTTATACTGCCCTCTGCTTCAGACTGTCCTTGTTTCAGAAAGTAACAAACATTTTTTTCTGTGGGAAAATTTTCCAACCATGATCCCTTATTCCCCCAAAATAATGCATAAGTTCCATGATATTTATACTTACCATGTGATATGCACTGTTTCATCATAGTACTTCCTGCAATCATAAATAAATGTCGTGTAAATATTCATGAAATGTCCATTTCACAAATTAGGCTATAAAAATTGAAAAGACTGTGAACTATTACCATTATTTCTGTATTCCCAATACTAACATTTTCATATCCAACATAGAATGAATATTAAGAAAATATTAAAACTAGATTTGTAAGTGGAATTGATTATACATATAGAAGACTAGTAATTATATAAAATAGATAATGGATTGATAGATACACTATATAAATACTTAGTTCAAAGTTTTGAAATTGTAACCAGCATAGACATAATGCAGAAGGATGGATAGACAGATGGAGATGATTAGATAAGTAATTCTAATAGAAGAGGCAGGATAAATGACAAGTACGACTCTTTTTCTTCTTGATGCCAAGGTCCAAATATTTTCCCTGACATCCAAGCCTAAATCTAAGGAATTGCCATTTACTCAGTGATTCTTTGGAATTTCAAGAATATTATTTTCAGAGATTGATAGTATTGGTGGTTACGTGATTGGATAACTATAATAAAAATTCTCATTTGAGCCAAAACTATATCCACCCTGGAATTGAAAGATGCATAGGAAACTTTACAGAAAAGGAGAATTTGGAGTGCCTGGGGTTATATTTGTATAAGTTCACTATCTTCTGTATTTGTATAAGTTCACTATTTTCTGACACAATTCACTAAGAGGTCAAGTATTAAAATGTACAATAGGTGGTGACTGGTGAAATAAATAGGTTACAGACCTGTAAATATCGTATCTTTTCTTTGGTATGAGAAACTGAAGGTGTAAATGAGCTCTAGAATATATTGTAGATAGTGAAATAGAAAATATCCAAAGGGAAATGGGGTGTAGGGCTGAGTAACAGGGGAAGAAAAATATGATGGTAATTTAAGAAAGGGGAAGCAGTATATAGTGGTGGGGGTTGTAGGGTGGGGGAGGAATAGGAAAATAAGAATTAAATTGTGTCATATGCTGGTACAATTTTCAATATTGTGTGTGTTCACAATGTGTATATGTGTTGTGCCAATAAAGAAAAAATAATGTAGAGTAATGTTTGTCTTTCACACAGTTAAATATTGGTCAATCAGATTATCTGCTGGCCCAGTTTCCTTAAAATGCTATCCTGAGTTCTAGACTAATGAATCTACAATAAAAGAGTAAACAAACATGAAAAAAATCTAAACTTCTATACTAGCAGTTGGATGTTGAGTCCATAGAAATGAAAAAGGCAGAAATCTGTAGTTCTGTTTGGTTGGCTCCAGTTGCTTTTGACAATGGTCACTTTGCCAGCAATAGGAATTGGCATGTGTCAATCAGTCATGTCCTCGAAGTGAGCTGTAGCCTACATGAGCTATAGTTGCTTTGCTGCGGTTATTCAAAGTGTGGTATCTGTTACACAAGAATCACTTTTGAGGGCCAGAGATTTAGCTCAGTGGTTCCGGTGCCTGCCTAGCAAGTGCAAGGTCCCTGGTTCAGTCCCCAGTGACCACATACAACAATACCGGATGTGGTGACTCATGCCTATCAGGAATCAGTACCACATACCACAATGGGGGGGGTGGCTCATGTCTGTAATCCCAGTACTTAGAAGGCATAGGCAGGAGGATTGCTGTGAGTTCGAGCCCTGCCTGGGCTACATAGTAAGCTCAGGGCCAGCCTGAACTATGAAGTGAGACCCTGTCTCAAAAGAAAAAGTCACTTTTGAAAATAAAAACTAGAAAAAGAAAATGTCAGGTTCAACTAGGCAGTGAAATCATGTTATGGATCATCCTTAAGCCTTATGAAATTTAAAACTATTGGGAGGTATACTTGTGAATGACACATTTCTGTGTATGCAGTCTGAAGTGAGGGAAAGCAATTTTCCTACACCTGTTCTTTGGCCTTCAGGTTGTATGAACTGGAGAAATCCAGTCCACATCTAGAAAACTGTGACAGCCTTCTGAGATATTCACAGACCGTTACTGTACAGTGAGGTCAGGATTTGCAATCATCAGTTTCACAAGCTCATTGTAAATTTAGCTTCAAATTTAAAACATCACTAACATGAAACATTTTGGGGGGACCCACATGAGATAAGGGGAATTATAAATATTGTCATTGATCATTCTAAGCCACACCATTCATGCAAGAAAATTAGAGTTCTCAGGTATATATGGTAATTCCATGAACACACCCAGATAAAAACACAAGAGTTGAGTTCCATTAACCCTATTTTGATCTTCTGTTCCAGATTGACTCTGAGCTTTTTTTATTATCATTTATTATCTTTGTAAAATTTTTTATGACATATAATGCTTTGTTATAATTTGGCTCCCAAAAGACTGTGTTGAAGACTTAGTGATTGGATGATGACATTCTAACTTAATCTATGTAACAATCCATTGATGAGATAATAATTTGATGGAATTATTAGATGGTGATGGAAGCAGGAGGTGAGTCCTAACTGAGGGGCATAGATGATATGGGTATGATCCTGGAGACGATGCCTAGTCCCTGGCACCTTCCTTCATGACTCCCTGAGTCTGCTTTCTAACTGTGGTGAAGTGGGTAGTTTTCCCCACCTCTCTCTTCTACCATGGCTTTTTTGCATCACCTCAAGCCCACAGCAACTAGGCTTGTTTACCATGGACTGAAAACACTGAAACTGTAAGTCATAATAAATCTTTCCTCTATTTGTCCTAGGTGCCTGGTTACAGCAAAGAAACGCTGACTAACAAATTATGAAAGAGCTGTGAATAAGATGCAATTCTGCCAGGTGTGGTGGCTCAAGCCTGTAATCCCAGCACTTGGGAGGCAGAGACAGGAGGATTGCTGAGTTCGAGGCTTGCCTGGGCTACATAGTGAGCTCAGGGCCAGCCTGAACTACAAAGCGAGACCCTGTCTCAAAAAAAAAAAAAAGATGCAATTCTAACGTACATAAAATTTCCTAAAATTAGGCTATCATAACATTAGTCCATACAAAAATAAAGCAACCTATTCTTGACAGTTATAGCAAGGAAAATATGTGAATGAATTTAACATACAGAGAAGAGAGGCATATGGAACCCCAGTAGCCACAATCAGAAAAGAACCTCTCTATGATATACACTAGACAAAATCTCACAAGCCCAACACAAAGACAGACTCTTAAAAGCTGTTAGAGGAAAGCAGTGAATCACTTACAAAAGAAAACCCAATAGAATTATAGCAGATTTCTTTACACAAACATTTAAAGGTCAGGAGGACTTGAAATGAAGTGTTTCAACTGCTAGAAGAGAACCTGCAGATATAAATGAGTTCTAGAATGTATGATATGTTTTGTAAAATAGGAAATATTCAAAGGGAATGTGGTGGGGGAATGTAATGAGGGGAAAGAATAAATATGATTTGGAAAGAAAAAGAAATAGCATGTATATAAGTGGTGGGGGGTTGTGGGTGGGTAGGGATATGGGTAAAAATGAGAATTAACCTCTGTCATATAGTAGTACACATTCCCCAATGTTGAGTGTGATTGTGAGCTCTTTATAAAATGTACCAATAAAGAATTCAATTTTTTTTAAAAAAGACCTTTGTGATAGAGTGTGCCTATTTTTGGTTTTGTCAGTCAACAAAATCCTAAAGTCAATGATATAATAAGCAAAATATTCTTGGGAAAAGATTAAAAATAACCAGTGAGCTAATCATTACTATTTCAAATACTAAAAATCACTTAAGTTGTCTGATTTAGTAATAATAGTGATTTAAACATTGTCTTACTATAAACTGGTAGTATTATAAGCATGTATCATATAGTAAATTATACAGAAAACTTACATTAACCTAAACTATCTTGAAAGTTTCTGCTCAGTGGAGGTTCTAGGCAACTGGTTATGGTTATCATTTATTATTGTCTTGATTCTAAAGCCAATTTCAGAATATATATTCAAAGATGTATAATAACAATATATGCTTATATAACATATATTATGTATAAGTAATTATTTTGTTGCCTTTAGATCTTTGTTCCGTGTATAAAGGCAAAAAATAATTAATTTGTACTAAAACCAGTATATGTAATAAAAATACAAGTAATGAGCACTTTCAGCCTGTGCCGGTAGCCCCTTAGCCCATTAATAGTTGTGTTCAGATCCAGAATTATCTTAAGGTGACTATTCCATCATGCGACACGTGTCTCAAGTCGAGCTAGTCTTGTCCCTTTTATTGGAACAAGAACAGGCAGCCGAGATGCAGCCACTATCTCTCCACATAACTGGAGGATAATGAAGACCTTCACTCGGTGAGGAAGGTCATGCTATTCCATTAGCCAAAACTAGTGTTAAGTTCTACCCTGCAGGCACAGTGAATAGTGAGTTATATAAATACAAAGCAGAGGAGGAAGACAGAGAAATTTCCAAGTTTCTAATGACTTCAAAGTCCTTGCTCCAGTGTTTTTTCAGAACCATCAACATTTCAACTTTGTGCATGCTGTGAGTCTCTGATGTATTCTGATTTTAGGGGGCAACTCTAATTTTCCTTAAGGTAGTTCAAGAGAATTTCCATTATTTTCCATCTCTCAGGTTGAATACCTCATTCATAGAGTAACCTTTAGCACAGTGGTCTATACAGTATCGTCTGGCCAAGGTCTCCCCGTCAGAGACCCCCAGAACACACTTGGAGCTGATCAACTTGGAACACTGCACATTATGGTGAGGGGACACGCTCACCACAGGGGACAAGGGAGCTTTGCACTGGAGCGGATATGAACACTCACAGGACTTGAACTTGAGATTTTAGGGGAGGCTTTAAATAGCAGGGTGCTGTTCTGTGGGCCGGAAAGAAGAGCAATATTGTGATTGGGAATCTTCATAAATCTTGTCTAAGAAGGTGAAGAGAAGACTAAAACTACAGCTATCACTGAGGAAGAAACAGTATCCATCCAGCCAATTTGGGTCATTTTGGGGGTGCAGCTGACATTCATACTCTTCTGTGTTTATCTATGATTGTGCAGCAGTCTTGTTATTGTCCTGCTCCATCAGAATCACGGAGCAGCTGCCGCCTGTTGCTGGCGTCCCAGGGACTATGTCCAGTGGGAGAATAACCAGGGCGAGCTGCACAGCCCCAGCTCCGGCTCTGGACAGCAAATGCTGCTTTTCTCCTCCTCGTGCTAAGTACACAGTGAGCACCGTCCAGCTTCCTTTGGGGGTTTAGTGAGACCGTAGCCCCCAGCTCATCCCCGTTCATCTTCAGTGGTCATCCAGATCCTGTGCTTTAAATCCAGCTCCTCCTTACTCCATGTCTATCTCTTCCACGCCACCAGTGTGACCTCAAAGTATGAGTGACGGAAGAGTCCGTCTCCAGATCGTACCAAAATGTAAAAGTCAAGCCACGCATCTTCATCCACTGCATTTCCAAAGCCCCAAATCTGGTTCTTATTTACACAGATTTTTGTAATATTTAAATACTCAGTGTTTTCTCAGAGACAAGCCTGACGTCCTCTCCTGCTCTGTGCTGTCTCCCTGCCTGTTTGCTCCTCTCTGTGTTCCATGGGGCACTCAGCAGAGCTTTGTGAAAGCCAAGACATGAGCTCCACATCTCTCAATTTTTGTTGAGAAAAGGTACCTTTCATTTTCAAAATCACTGGTAGAATTTAGAGACTAAGCTTCTCTAAAGGAAGAGAATTATTATCTATGACATTCTTTACTCAACTTCATCAAACTTTACCTTTGGCATAGTAATACAAGATGTTCATATTTTAATTGCTTAAAATCTCTTTTATATATTATACTCTGATGGAAGTGATTCAGGCACAACTTAGAAAACAAGAAAATTAAAGAACATAGACCATTTATCTCAACAGTCACATAGGCATAGCATTCTGAGGCCTGAAATCACACTGTCAGAAAAGTCATGTTTCTGAATCCCCTCTCACACTGGGGAAGTACAGGGGTTCTAAAGTGAGGTGGGTTGAAATCAAAAGGTAATTTTTTTGCTTACAAGGAAACTTGGTTGAGTCAACTAATATCTCCATGTTGTAGTTTCCTTATTACAAAACAAAGAATAAAATATTTTTTAGATGAGTAATTGGGCCAGAGATTTAGCTCAGTGGTTCCAGTGCCTGCCTGGCAAGCGCAAGGCCCCTGGTTTGATTCCGGTAACCACATAGCACAAAGCCAGGATTAGTGGCTCTAACCTGTAATCCCTGCACTCAGGAAGCAGAGGCAGGAGGATTGCCACGAGTTTGAGACTAGCCTGAACTACATATATAGTTCAGAGTCAGCCTGAACTACAAAACAAGACCCTGTCTCAAAAAAAAAAACATATATTTTATTGTAAAGGGTAAAGGAAAAAAGTATATAGGTATATAGACATAAAAGGAGTTTATCAGAGTTCCAGAGCTACAATGGGTCATCATAAATAAACAGTCATAGATACAAACACACACACACACACACACACACACACGGATTTCTCACACAGAATAGTTAACTGTTTAACAGACAATTTCAACAACTTTAATAGAAACATTGATTAAAAGCATGAAAAGATGAGGCCTCTCCTACAGGACACATGATTGTTAAAAGTCTGAAGTTTCCTTCATTTTGCTAATAGTTATTTTAACTGAGCATTCCTTGAGCTCCTAATTTGTGCTAGATTTCAAGAATGCAAAAACAAAAACATGTCCTATAGATGAGGTCTTCATTTTACATACAAGAGCAGTCTGTTATGTTTTTTTTTTATTTCTACATAGATTTACATTACTGCTCAAGTATTTGAAATGTCAGATTCTAAAGAGAAATTGTATCAAGATCTGTATGGGATAGTTTAAAAAAAAACATGCATTTGAAAATTTTCCACATTTTCTACACTGGTGTAAATGAAGATATGCTCCTTTCGGCGGCAGACACAGTGAAAAAGTAGACTTGTCTGTGAGTAGAGGCTATAATCACTCAATCAGGGTTTTCCCTCCAGAAAGTAGCTTCCATAGCATGGGGGGGGAGGTGCCAAAATAAATCATCCAGATAAAATATTGAAATACATTAAATTTTAAAGGAGAGTAATAGTAGATATTGCACTTTTTAAAATGTATTACCACTTCTATATTTATGCTGGTATGTTTAAGATTTCTCTTTTGTTATTCAAAATACAGTAACTATTGGCTTGCCTCCAGCAGAAACACAGACAGATAAATGAAAAATGAGATGAAGACTCCAGAAGAATGTTCTTAATTATGACTGTACATGTGGTTTTAAAAAAGTTTCATTTAAAAAATGAATTTTCTTTAGAATGCTCTTTGCATTTTCTCAAAATGCAAACTATATTTCAATGTCTACGTGTAAATAGAAAAATAAAAATCTATTTACATACATTTACCTATGTATTTTACCTAATAAAATATGCATTGTTTCTAAAAAGCATTATCAATGTTTCTAATAATACACATTGAAAGTGCTTCAATTACCTTTAGATTATGAAACTGAACTATGAAATCTTTATGATACCCTGATAAGTTTTTCGAGATGCTTGATTATCCCAAGTAACATATTTGTTAGAGAAGTTGTCTCTTACAACTCGCATTTATTAAGTGCTTGTCATATGTTAGTAACTGTGCCAAGTATTTAACACATATAATTTTTGTCCAAGAAATATTTCTTTAAAAATACATACAAACCAGCACTTCCCAGTTGAGGATCCAAATCTCAGAAAGATCAGTTAATTTTCCTAAAATATGAGTAGTAGGAAGTAGGTTTGTGAAAATTGAGACTCTAGTCATATTTAAAATGTTTTGTTTAAAATTTTTATTTTATTAAGGTTTACATGCTGTATTTGCATGTGAGTACGTCATAATGACTTAGATCATGGAATGTGTAAGCTACAATTCCTCTTCTTCAGTGACCAAGTTAAGTAAAATTGGGACATACCACATTCTTCGTTATCTCATAGTCTGTAAAATACTATGTAAGAGTAAACTGTCTATCCATTTTAAAAACATGGAAACAGAGTCAAAAATCATAATAATACTAAAGTAAGCACGTTAATGACAAGACCAAAATCTGAATTTTAAGATCATCCATATTAAAAACTATGCTCTTAATCTGCAATTTATACTGTCTTATTGCCAAAATTGTCTGAAAGTAAAAGTAGGATAATGATTTCATTTTATCTACATTCTCATTCAGATTAGCCTTGGCCTAGCAATTGATGATATACTTTGGAAGAACTATGAATCATTATCATTATTTATTTTCCATTCCACTCCAGAAGGAATTATGGAAAACACTTGAGAGTTCTTTAAGTGTCAAGGGTGACGAACCATATTTGTTGAAAAAGATTTGAGTCAGACTTAATAAACTCAGCTTGAAAATGAAATCTAAAAGTTTAAGATAGAAGAAATAAGGTTACTTATTTAGGACCTCCATGTAGATCCCCCAGCGCCTTCCTAGAGCAAGTGAGAAACTGAGGCAAGAAAACACTACCATTTCCTTGTCAATGGATTTATTTGCCAATAGTGTGACAGAAGTCAGAACTTTTAAGACAAAAAACTGGAATAGTAAGTCAATAGAATCCAAGTATGTTGATTATTGCTTATGAATTACTTTCTAACTCATCTAAGCACAGTGATCCCATATAGATTCCTACCATCTTAGACTAGCAACACAGAAATAGGTCTCACAAAGTGTATATAATAAGCCCAAGGATAAGGTAAATTTTGCAACAATAGAAAACCTTAAGACCTAGAGTATATGATGCTCCCTACCTATTTACCACATATACTTACTTCCCTTATAATGCACGAGGCTTCTTCAAGCACAGAGGAAGTGTGCAGACACAGTAAGGGGAAGTGTCAGCAAAGAAGGAGAAAGTGTCAGTCAGCACCGCTGCCTGTGAGCAAACCTCCAGGGAGTGGAACAATGCTGGGGAGTAGAGGAGCAGTTAGGGGCAGAACAGGTCTAAAGATGAACTAAGGACCGAAAGAAAGAGGGCCTAAGGAAGAGGGTGTGAAAACTCTTTAGGCCGAGAAGTCCTAAGTCTCCAGAGAAGTTCGGTGCAAGAATATTAACTTAATGGGGTTCTAATGTTTATTATTGCTCACACTGTACTTGCTTTCCATTTATGGAGCCACAGATGTTCTCTCTAAGCTGTTTGCTATTTTAACTCACAGGACAAAGTGCCCCTGCCTAATTTTTCTTACTAGGCATAATTTTACCTAAGAGAAATTCATCTTTAAATGTTACTAATGTAGCATTTCGGAATAGAATAAATCTTCTCCCCTGTACTCTCCATTCCAAATCCCCAACAGAACTCCAACGGGCTCAACTTGAAAGTTCAGATGATCTCCGCTGCGCAAGTGGCCAGCGCTCTAGATCTACTGCACGAATGTATGAGGCTATTATTGTGGATATTTGGCCAGTGAGTCAGTTCTCACACAGACAGGGAAAATAAGAAATCAAGAAAACAAGCCAAAAAAAAAAAAAAAAGGAAGGAAAAGGAAATGGCTCACTTCGTGTATGTTCCGAGCAAGGTGTTGATCCAGCTGCTTCCCCAAGGATCACTTTGAGAAGTGAAAAGCATATTCTTCACCCTTAAAGCACTCCTCCCCAAATTTCTTTTCCCTCCTTTGAACTGTCACTGCAATCAGCATCCCTCTCTGGGCTATGAGGACGCTACTGCATTCTTCCAAACTCCTCTGATGGATTCGGGGGGAGGGGTGCATAATGATCCACAAAGCACACCTTTGTCTAGGGTAGATCAGGAGCCCTTGGTACTCTCACTATCGATGTAGACTTTCCTCAAACGAAGACCTATGATTACTCATTAAATGACCCCACAGTATCATCTAATTGGACTCACATAATAACAGGCAGCTCAGTCGCACCTCTTCACATGGATTCTTTCTTCAGACCTGCTAACTCTCCTTGTCCCTCTCCTTTACTCTCTGGGATGACATTCCCTGATTAAGAGGGGAGAAAAACAGGCTTTTGCCTCAGGCTGTACTTTGTCTGGGGAAATCAGACTAAATCACAGAGAGATAAGCTTCTTTAACTCATTGATTCATTTATTGAGCACGAAGAGTAGGGCTGAGAAAATGAAGAAAGTAAAGCTTTTACGTGCTGCATATATTTCTTTCAGCACCCTCACTGACTGACTATTAAATCCCAAGAGCTTTGTGCTCTAGATACAGGGCTGCAAAAAAAAGTCTTCTGCCCTTGTGAAGCTTAGCGCCTCTGTGGAGAAGCATGATAATCAAGCCCATAAATGAAATAATTAGAAGTTTACGAGAAGTGCTGAGAAGGAAACAAAGTAGCATTCTGTAGTAGACAACAGCTAAAAGGAACTTACATAGGACAACATGTCCGTTTAACAGAATTTATAGTTCAGGTTCATAGTTGTGACTACAGAACCTAACTGGCTGCTCCCCAGAAAATAGCTAAAGTATATCAGGTAACTTGAAAGACCGTTGAGATGAATGGAACAGCTCAGCTCTGGGACGAGAGAATAAGTACCATGAGGAATGCTGCCAGTGCCTCTGTGGACTCCTGACACCATTAAAAAAAACACAAAAGTCTGCAGTCTACGCATGTCCACCCACTGTAGTGTGGAGAACTCATTTTTCCAAATATTGGAGATTTAGTTGTCATTAAAACCCTGACATTTCTATTGTCTTCTGTATAAATGAAGCATTACTCAGAGCTCTGAAGAGTTTGAGGGACCAGGATTGATAAACTAGTCCTGATCACTTGTCTACTTCTTTTTTTTTTTTTTTTTTTTTTTTTTTTTTTTTTTTTTTTTTTTTTTTTTTTTTTTTTTTTTTTTTTTTTTTTTGCTTTTTGAGACAGGGTCTCGCGTTGTAGTTCAGGCTGGCCCTGAGCTCACTATGGTCCCCAGGCAAGCCTGGAACTCAGCAATCCCCTGCCTCTGCCTCCTGAGTGCTGGGATGACAGGCGTGAGCCACCACATCCGGCATTGTGGTATGCGGTATTGATTATTGGTGGGCGTGTTTCCACGCCCAGCATTATATGTGGTTACCGGGATCAAACTCAGGACCTTGCCCTTGCGAGGCAGGCGCCAGAACCACTGAGCTAACCCTCCAGCCCACTTGTCTACTTCTTAATACAAGCTAGTCTGACGTTTTCAGATATGATGTGCTCAATTATATCAGTCTGTTGTGTGTAACTAGAGCAAAATACCTGCGGCAAACTAATTTTATAAATTGAAGAGGTTTATTTAATGTCCACTGTTGGAGGCTTAAAGGCTTGATGCTGAGGGCTTCTCAGCTCTAAAGCTCTCTTCACTGCATGATATGCTGAAGAGAATGCACATGCATGTGAGAAAAGGATCATATCACAGGACACAGGCTAGAGAAGACTATAATTCTACTGTTCTTTCCAAAGGCGCACCCCAACTGACCTAAGGGCCTTACCCTAAACCTTGCTTCTCAAGTACTCCTCAAGTATCTCTCAATATCAAGAAATTGGGGACCAAGCTTGGAAACTTTGAAGGAGGAACTCAAACCAAACCCAAAGCATAGCACAAACAGAACTCATAATGAGCTGCTTCTACATTAATCTGGACAGACAGCCATGATACAACAAATGGCCATAATGAAAGTATTCAAAGGCCTCCAAGTGGGAAGGAGTGAATGTCTAAAAAGATATACAAAGATATTGGTCAGGTCTGGACAGAATGTAGCAGGGCTATGCTGAAGAGGTCACAGAGGGCAAGGGCAAAAGCAACACAAGATGAGGCTGGAAAGCAAATAGGGGCACATCTTTCAGGGCCCACCATGTGCCGTCCTCCGAACCTTATCTCTAACTATCTTCTATTCTGCTTTCAGCAGCATGATCATTTGGACTCTGTAAACCAGAACTATGAACTTGGAAACTAATTTTCTATGCATTGTAAAGAGTTCAGGCACCCAATAAATATTCATGCACAATGAATGGATGGCCCCAAAAAATGAATTTTCATTTAAAGGTTCTGGTCTTAAAATTTCAATATTTTAATAAGACTTGAACATTTTCATTTGAATGCTAATATTCTCCAAATCGGGAGCTTATGAGTAATAATCATGTTCTCCAACTATTTATGATATGTTGAAAATAGAGCTACAGGGTCTTTTACAGCAGTCACAGTAAACCAGAAGCAAGGGTATATTTTCTTAAGTCACAGTATAAATCCATACATAGTTATTTATGGAACTGATAATTTTGTTGCAGAGTTTCTGTTCATATTTTTTAATAACACTAGGAATTGAGTTTTAAACACTTCTTTCTAAAGCCAAACAATACTGGATTATTTGAAGACAAATGCCATGTCACATGAAGATCCTGAATACAGTAAATAGCTTTGTGGTACCATATTTCACACCATATATGTTAATGCCTCTAACCATTTTTTTATTTGAAATGGCACGATATAGAAGCATGCAAATATTCTACCTTGAGAGTCAAGTTTGTGCTTTTCAAGATAGTTGGCTACCTGCTACTCTTCTCTGGCTTTGTGAACAGAAAATTTTGTATTATTTCCACGCTAAGATCACATAGCAATGTCACACAACTCTATGGAATACATGAAGTCATAGATTCCAACCAAACCCTTCATTAATTCCGTGCTTTTATAATTCTCCCATGTTATTATCAGACTGTGGATATTCTTTGACAAGCATGTCTACTAGTTTCAAACAAAATGGAAAATTAATACTGTCAGGACTGCTTTGTATGATGGCAAGTCATAGCAAAAAGGCTGCTCTGAGTCAACTACATCTGAATCCATATTAGGGCATTATTATTTTTTCCCATTTTCTCTTCACCTCTGAGGCACAGATAGTTGACTCAGAAGAAAGGCGATTATTCACACTCAGTACTTCCCAGGTTAGAGGAGCTCTCAAGAGTAAGAGTACCCCTAAAGCACAGCTGTTTCCTATCACTCCTGAGAAAAGCACCAGAAAACAAAACAGGCAAATGCCCAGAAAGACCACCTAACTGTAGACATGCCACCATTTTTCGCACATGGCCCAATGCCACACTCTGTTCCTTGCTGGTTCATGAATTCTAATATGTATAGAATAGATTTTCCCTTCCCTAAATCATGGGAGGTGTTCAAACCCAAAAGGATAATCCTCACACTAAATAGGTCCTTCAACCAGAAGTTAAGACAGTGTTAAAATGAAACACTGATGTTTACCCTAGGGTGCCACGGTGACCTGAAATATCACATTAACTCTTCATCCCAAGAGTGGTATAGTCTTCCTTTAATTGAATGGTGTGTTAGGAGAAATATTCAGAAAACATAGAGTTGGAATAGGTCTATATATTGAAGAAATGCTGACATTTGTCAAGGCATTATGATCTAACGGTGAGTTTTCTGACTCTCGTCTCTGTTTCTCCAGAATCTTTCAGCCATCTGCAGCACAGCTAAGTTCAGGAGCCCCCGAAGATGTCTTGTGCATTCACAAGTATGTGTGCTCTGCAGCTGTTAAAATAGTAATGAGTTTTTTCCAGCCTTTAATGTTCTGAAGCCACAAAGGTTTCTGTGTCAACAAACAACACTTGAGACAATCTGTTTTCATAAAGGAAAAACCTCTTGAGAATTTCTCAACAGTTGAGAAGAAAGCATCTAGATTCAGTTTTGAATTTGTAGGGCCTACATTTTTTTATTCCCTTCTAGCTCTGTATTACTATCTGAATATATTGGTTTCTTGGTGCTCTATATTTGTATTAGATTTCCTTGACTGACATTAAGAGGTATTTTCCAAACATATTTCTTCCATATGTCACCAGGGCAGGTATTCAAACTTGATCTTCAATTTTGTAGTTCTGAAAGTTTCACTTAGGTCATGTACAGGACAGACTCATTCCAAAAAATTAACAAATACAACTTTCTAAATCAGAGACCAGGTGTTAATTTACAGGTAGAATGTTTATACTGAAAATATAAATGCAAATGCCTTTAGTGGAATATCACTGGAAATTTTCAGTCATTTTGATTTAAGATTGTGCACTTGTCATTTCCCAGTAATAAGTGTGCAGGAAAGTTGGCTTTCTTGACTTTATTAGTAAAAAGTACTGTAACAAGAAATATTTCCACCAAAGTCGTATGAGCCACATATACAGTGGGAAAGTGCCAGCAGCGGTCTGATGCTTGGCCTACACGTGCTGACTTGGCAGGTCTTTTCATCTTATCAAAAAGATCCCACAGGCTAAAAGAAATTTCATAGAGAGGCATAAATCATTTTCTTCATCTGTTGTATTCCTGAAATTATATTACAGAATCAATTTAGATGATCGGGCAATTGAACTACACCTGTCATTCAAAAGTCCTCAAACGCAAAGTTGATGTGACTCCGGTCTTGACTAGCTTTCAGAGTGAATTATTAATGCTATTTCTATTAAGCCTAGAGTACAATTTTAATATAAGAAAAATAAGAATGAAAAGATGGGGTAGATTTTTGTATTCCAAAGACACTCACCATTTAAATATCATTGCACATTTCCTACTTAACAACAGATGAAGTATTTCATCTTGTAACTCATCAAGCAATTATAGCTAATATCATCTAATGAATTTCATGCCAATATCAATGGCTTTTTAAAGAGAAATATTATGGTTTATAGTCACCCCATACGGTATCACTTCCCTTCTAAAGTGAAACTCTCCTCCTGCTTATGGGTCTCTTCTTCAGTCAGGTTCTCCTGCTGGTCATCAACTCTGTTGCCTTATGCTGGGAGGAACCTAGAGACCGGAAGTCGCTTTCTGGGTCTTCCTGGCATCTGTGTGGGGTCTGGTGAGCACCATCATTAACTGAGGCAGGCCTTTCCTCCTGGACCCTTGCAGGTCTGGAGTGGGCTCCAATGGGTGGTAGCGTCAACCATGGGTGTGGCAGGCACACACTTCCGCAGACCACCTTGATTCTTCCACTGTTTAAATATGTTGGTAAATCGGGATCTCTTCTCTCCAGTGCTCCTTTCAAATGCGCTTTTTTCGTTGTTTTGATGGCTGTAACTTTTTCTACTCTGTTTTATGAAATGTGCGTACTACTGACCATTAAACTGAATGTCCCTGTGATACAAGACAGCATATTGAATAAACAGAGAATTAAAGCTACGTCTTGGGATAAGAGTGATGTGTCATTAACTGAATAAATTTTCCCCTAAACTGCTTCTGAAAACTAGAAGGTTTTGTTCTTGGTTTTATTGATTCTTCTGAGTCCACACAGTAATGTGTCAAGAGTAGACCCTGAGCTTAGGACACCTGGAGAAGCCAGAGCTGCTGCACACATCACAGCTCTCCCGGTTCTTTCATTGCCTTCTCTGCAGAGGAGTCATGTGTTGACAGGGGTTAGAAACTCACATTATATTTTAAAAATCACAAACATCTAGCTTGTGTTTTAAATTCTAACTTGTTCAATTTAACTATCACCGTCTGTTTCACTCACGGCTCTGCCACACTCCTCGGCGTCAGGAGGCACGTATGCGTGTGTGTGAGTGTGACTGCCTCTGCTTTTCCACGCTGAGAGCTCGGTGGGCTTGTTTCCGCCTCCTGCTGCCGCTTTAGAAGTCAGCCATTCTCAGCTAAGCTGTACAGGCCTCCTCACTTAACTCCACGCCAAACCTGTGACAGCAGTTGCCTTGGTAGGGGGCCTTCTAGTCCTGCTGAATTAAACAGCTTTCAATAGCTGCACTGTAGGGTCAAAGGGAGGCCAGTGTTCACTCCTTAGCACCACTACTCAACCCTTGGTTCAGAGAATGGGGAATTTATGAATTCCTTTAATGTTCCTTCTGTGCACTGCTTTGCATCTTAATTCTTGAACCTGAAGCTTCCAGGAAGAGGCTCACAGAAGCCCAGGTCATACTGGAACTTTACTGTGTGAAAAGACTGCTCAGGGACATCTAGATACATCTATTTTTGAGATTAAAACACTTGTGGAGAATAAACTCCCTTCACATGTGTTCTAAATATTCCAATCTCATCTCTAATCCTCAACTGAATTAAATTTCAGTTAGTCCTCCATCAGAGGCATTCATCTTATATACTGATTATAACATTTGGTTACCTTTCTTAAAAGTTTGACTTTTCTGTGTCTGATCTTGTGAGTGTCTGATTACAAAGAGTGACTCTTACTTTTAGGTCAGTCTATGTCTGATAGTTCAAGTTTACCTTGCTCTGAATATCCTCATGAGTCAATATGTTCAAAATTTCATAATCTTAGTACTAAAATACGGGACTGACTAAAAAACTGCTACATAGAAAGTGAAAGATAAACCTAGACCGTCTTGTGTACCAAAAAGTAAGGAAATAGTAAAAGAAAAGCCTCATGGCAACATTTCCAAAGGACACAGAGATCAACTTGGAGGGATTTTTAATGGTCAAATCTGGGAAAGTTAGGAGGAACAAAATAAGTAGTAATATATTACACCCACAGAAGAAACCAAATATCCATGATTTTATGCTGTACAGGTAGAAAAAGAAGAAAGAAAGGAAGAAAGAAAGAAAGAAAGAAAGAAAGAAAGAAAGAAAGAAAGAAAGAAAGAAAGAAAGAAAGAAAGAAAGAAAGAAAGAAAGAAAGAAAGAAAGAAAGAAAGAAAGAGAGAGAGAGAAAGAAAGAAAAGAAAGAAAAGGAAGGAAGGAAGGAAGGAAGGAAGGAAGGAAGGAAGGAAGGAAGGAAGGAAGGAAGGAAGAACAGAACTCTTGACAAAATAAGATTTCAGTTAATCCTTCCACCCCTGGTGTTGCAATTTAAGAATAGCACATAGAAATGGAATACAATAGCCGGGCCTGGTGACTCATGCCTGTAATCCCAGGACTCAGGCGGCAGAGGCAGAGGCAGGACAACAGCTGAGTTTGAGGCTTGCCTGGGCTACATAGTGAGCTCAGGGCCAACCTGAATACAAAGAGAGACTCTATCTAAAAAAAAAAAAAAATTGAAAAAAGGAAAGAAAAGAAATGGAGCACAATAAAGTTTTTTCTCTTAAATTTTTTTATATCTTTATTGGTACAGTGTATATACACACAATGATCACGCTCAGTGTTGGGAATTTGTACCAGTATATCACATGATTTAATTCTCATTTTTCCCATCCCCTACTCACCCCACAACCCCCACCCCTAAATACATAAGCTTTGTTTCCCTTTTTTAATTATCATCACATTTTTTCTTTACCCTCATTATTCACCCCTCCACCCCATTTCCCTTTGGATATTTTCTATTTCTATTTTCCATTTATCAATCATACAATTCGAGAACTCATTAACATCTTCAGCTTCTCATACTAGAGAACAGATACAATATTTACACATCTGTGACCTATTTATTTCACTTATGAGTATGCCCTGAAGATGCATCCTTTTGAGTATAAATGACTCAAACTTATCTTTCTTTAAGGCAGAGTAATACTCCATTTTATGAAGAGCCCACATCTTTATCTAGTCTCCAGTTAATGGGCATTTGGGTTGTTTCCAAGATTGAGGTATCACAAACTGAGCTGCTATGAACATGGGTGCACCTGTGTCACTGTGATATGATTTTTTTAATTCCTTTGGGTATATTCCTAGCAGGGTCAAATGGGACCTCTAACCCTAGTTTTCTGAGGAATCTTCACCCTGATCTCCACAATGGTTGTACAAGTCTACAATCTCGCTAACAGTGGAGAAGTGTTCCTTTCTCCCCGCGGCCTCGCCAACATTAATTGCTGGTTGATTTTGCAATAGCAGCCATTCTTTGTGGAGTTAAATGAAATCTCAGTGTTGTTTTCATCTGCATCTCTCAAATGACCAGTGATGTGGAACATTACTTCATGTGTTTCTTGTCTGCTTTTACTTCTTCCTCTGAGAAGTGTCTGTTCATTTCAGTTGCCCATTTTTGAATTGGGTCTTTAAATTTGGGGGGCTGATTTTTAAGCTCTTTATATATTCTAGAATTAGGCCTTTTTCTGAAAGACAGCTGCTAAAGATTCTTTCAAAAATTTTAAAACTTGCAGCCTTTGGCATAAATAGGTTAATAATTCAGAAGAAATGTTAAATACTGAAAATTTGGCAAAAAAGTATGAATAACTGATGTAAGCAAGATTCACTGACAGTTAAAATTGGGGGCAAATTATCAATAGAATAGTCACACAAATTCCAAGGGTATCACCTCAAAATGATCATTCATGACAAATTTAAATCTGAGTGACTCTATAATAGAGAATCCTGGCAGACATCACCTACAGCAAGTGATCCAAGTTACCGGCAACCAAGGGGCAATTTAAACCATTTTCCTTCCAAAATGATGCTCCCAGTGAAACATAAAGTGATTTTTGGGTATTTATGCCAAAATACATAATCTCAACTTAGGGAGAGAATATAAGACAGACTTGGACAAGCATTTCTCTAAATAACTGGGCAATCTTCTCCAAAACTGTTAAGATCATGAAATTCACACACACGCACACACACACACACACACACATCTATATATGTATGGAATTATAATAGTTATTTAGGCAAGACTATATTCTTATTCTGCCAGTATAAGTTTAACTTTATAACTTTAAGTATAAAGAAATGCAAAAGTAACAATGACTTCAGGTCCTCTTACGATTGTTTTCCTTCAGTATATCATCTAGCAAAACTGACTTTAAATTTTATTACCTTGTAAGCTATGTAAATCTGGACAAATCATTTTTTCTGTTCTCATTCTCTTCTGTTTTCATTAACTTCTGTTTTTTCTGCTTAAAAAAAATGGTTCAAAAGAGCTGGGTCCAGACAGGCTTTGGAAGAATGCAGAGAGACTGACTTGCATATGTCCTATGTGGGAATCAATATGTATCTGTTTGTTTCTCTTTTCGCTTATTTTTCCCATTGAAAATATTCCATTACTATAAAATCTGCTTGAAGAGATATCTTCTGGGACAGAAAAGGGTTCTTTTTTAATCATTGTGGAAAAAGAGCTTATTTGTTAAGACTACTTTTCATTTTCAACTTCACGCTCAGGACCTACAGTACCTGACTAGATGAAGGGAAGAGTGCTCAGGACTTTCCTACATTGTCAGGCAAGTAGAAATTTATTGAGATTGTTGTGTTTATCTCAAGATAAAAGGCTGAGAGGACATGGGAACAGGAGTGGAGGTAAGAAGCCATGGTAATAGGCCAGAAAGTAAGAAGGCTGGGGTGTTTACTCAATATTAAAATCTTTGTAATGAAAGGAACAAATAGATATTAAACCAAGAAATCTCTATTGGGTTCAAAGTCTACACATTAAAAGGGGATAAACGTAATGTACAGTAGCAAGTAGAGATTCTGGTACAGATGATAAGGGTTAAAATGTGTTCTGCTAAAATTCACGTGTTAAAGCCAAGCTACTGAGACTACAGTTGAAGGTAGTACATTCACCAAGTAAATAAGGTGTCGAGATCTTTTAAGGAAGGAACCTTGATCAGGCAGCATTAACATTCATAAAGAAAAGATACCAGAGCGCCAACTCTCACTTCTCCATGCAAGAGCACAGCAGGAAAGCAGCTGTGTATAGCTTGGAAGAGAGGCCAGGTTAGAAAGCAAATCTACCAGTGTGTTGATCTTAAACTGATCAATTTCCAAAACAATGAGAAATTAAATATCTGTCATTGAAACCACCCAACCTGTTGTATCATATAAGGCCTGCTTTCTCTGATCAAAAAAAGAAGAAAGGTATCTGACTTGAT
>PVIC010023179.1:0-27092 GCA_004025085.1 Thryonomys swinderianus | reverse complement strand
AATAAAATCCTTGTTTTCCATTTAATATTTTAGGACCACAAATGACTAGGAGTCACTGAAACTACAGAGAGTGAAATCACAAACAAAGGTGGGGGGTGTATATTATCAAACTTATTATTTGCTCTTCAGTTAGATTAGATATCAGAACTAAATTGTAATTTGACTTCGTGGAGTAATCATACAGTAAGGAACTAAAAGACAGCAATTTCAAGGTGTCTGTGCATTTTACAGAGAAGTAAATTAAGTTGTGTTAGACACATTTAGAGTAAGTTTATTAATGATGATAAAATGTCTCCCCAAATCTAGCAAGACTTTCTGTTGCCAAATCCAGAATGACAAAGATTTTATCTCTAGGATCAATACTTATACAATATAAAATGCTTTAAACAAAAATATAAGCATCGCTGAGGTTCTCAACCAATTTCTCATCTGGTGTGTTTTGTAATCTTACTATCAGCCCTACTACAGTATGTGGATACCCACATTTATATCTGGCAATTTCATTTCAAGGAATTTATCCTAAGGAAAAGACAGCAAGATGCACAAATATGTGCACACAAACATGGTCCTCACAGCAATTCTAATGTCCTACCCTGGGGGATAAAGTTGGAGGAAACCATGTTATACTATACTATAAAACTATTAAAAATTATGACACATGGGCTGGAGATTTAACTCAGTGGTTCTGGCGCCTGCCTAGCAAGCCCAAGGTCCCTGGTTTGATCCCTGGTAACCACATACAACAATACCGGGCGTGGTGACTCATGCCCACCAGCAATCAGTACCACACACCATTATCCTGGGCGTGGTGGCTCCCGCCTGGAATCTCAGCACTTGGGAGGCAGAGGCAGGAGGATTGCTGAGTTCAAGGCTTGCCTGGGCTACATAGTGAGCTCAGGGCCAGCCTGAACTACAAAAGTGAGATCCTGTCTCAAAAACAAACAAACAAACAAAAAAAAAACATTATGACACAGAAGACCATCAAATTGTGTGGGATATTTCAGTATATTTCATAGCATATTATTAAATGAAAAGAACAGTCACTCCCTGGTAATTCGGTGAGTTCCAAGATCCCCACAGATACCAAAATCCATGGAAGCTCAAGTCTCGCATATAAATAGTACAGTATTTGCATATAACCTATACCCATCTTCCTGTGTGCTCTAAGCCATCTTAAATTACTTATAATGTCTACTGCAATGTAAATGCTGTGTAAAAACTGGTCATAGGATACCGATAAGGATAAAAAAGATCTGTACATTCAGCACAGATGCAATGTTTCCTCCAACATTTTTGACTCAGTTGGTTGAATCTGTGCACACTGAAGTCACAGGTCCCAGAAGGCCGACCGTGTAGTCTGATTAAACTGCGGTTTAAACACACCAAGCAGCACATAGGGAAATGACTAGAGTGGTATCCGTCGCTATTTTAACAGTGGTCCTCACTGGGTGACTGTAGGGGTGAGTTTTACTTTCATCTTGTGCCTTTCGCCATTTTATACCTCTCCCACAATGAACATGTACTTTTTTTGAAAATGTGATGCTAAAAGCAACTACCTGACCTCACCAGTCTGATCTGAAGCCCTGGGGTCTTCCGCGTCAGCACTCGGCTCCCTCTGGGCAGATGTCGCTCCCGTGTCCTCCTAGCGCCTTTGTGCTCTCTGAGCCCCGGCTTGCTCTACTTCCTGGCATGCGCACAGCCCCGGACGGCAGCCTGTGTCTTGCTCACTCCGTCTCTCCAGCCTGAACTAGTCATGCAGTCCTAGCCTTCTCAAAGATCAAGAAAGAATGAGCTAGACAAATCCTGAGTGTTGTATTCATACTAAACAGAGTCCTCCTCTCTCCATGGGTTCAGTGCACGAATTAGCCAGCTAGGATACAGCATCGTGGCGTATTCCCTGGGGTGGGTTGGCGTGTATCTGTCATGCCTTCTGACAAGCCCTTCCTTGTTCACCGAATGAGCATACTGTCCTGTCCAGGTTTACATAAATACTTGCTTACACACGGCAATGGTGGTCCATTCAAGGAAGCACCGAATAATCTCTCGTTCAGACTATCCTCCTTTTCATGACTCAGAAAATCAAGCATTGCTTTTATAGGAAAGTTTCCCACTTGACAAGGGAGAGGATCACTCTCCCACGGGGGCTCCCATGTCCTTCAGTTGGAGGCGGGAGGGGGCGCGCTGAGCGCTCTCCTCGAGCCCTTCGTGGACCGCAGCTATCAAGGTGCCGTGGGCACACGCGTGGGAGATTCACGGGACCTGACTGGAGTCACGGTGAGCGCGGGGGTTCCCCGGAACGGCAGCTGCAACCTTAAACACCGGGACACGTCACCCTCGGGCAGGTAATTAGGGACGAGGCAACAAGGCAGTCTCGACTTGGGGATGTTTCTGGTTCCAGCACGCCCGGCCAATCAGCAGGCATTCATCACGACGCGCTCAGTGTGAGCGTGACTCAGCCTCCGTGACTCATCGGCCTCACACGCGGGGAAGTCTGTTGTGACTGGAGATGGCCAAAGGCAGTTAAGGAAGTCAAGAAACGAGCTCTGCCTGGAGGTGCAGAATGTTCCGGCGCTGAGGGATGGGAACACGGTGAGGCAGAGAGCGACTGCGAGCTCACGAGGAATTGTGTGCCGCGTCCCAGCGCTGTCTGCCTGACTAATTTAGAGCGTGGAGTGTGCGGTTTTCAATTGCAATTATTTTTTATTTATAGATGCCTTCGCTTTCCAACTTCATAACACGACTCCAGAAGGGTGAGGGGCCACCTTGCTCTCATCCGGGTCCCCGGCACCATCCGTCTCGCCACGGACAGGCAGCCGCTCGGGAGCAAGGAGAGTGATGGACGTCTCTGTGATGATCGTTTCGATCCTTCCGGCAAAGTCTACTCTGCTGACCAAACGCAGGTGAAACTTTCAGAGGTCCTGTCACGCTTCATTGCCCGGTGAAACTTCTTTGGCCTGCTAATCACTGCAAAACAGGCTCTCTCACTCTTATGAGATTTCCCCTCCTTCCTGTTCTCAGCTAGAAATACCATGAGAACAGACTGTCTCACAGTGTTTTCAGATTTCCACTTCTAGTCCCTGCCAAAAGCAGGAAGTGCAGAAGTGGGCGATAATTCTTTTTTTTTTTTTTTCTTTTTAGAACACTTTATTAAAGAGTTTGGGTTGCGACTTGTTTTCCCCCCCCCCCGAACCTCATTAGAATTAATTTGAGTAATACTTTGGATTTACATAATGATTTTCTTATAAGGCACACAAAGAATTGTATGTATCAGCGTCACTGCCCTGTAAGGTAACACAGAAAGCGGTACAAGGATAGGGAACAACAAAGTCAGGAGCACCTGGGGGATTTTCTGCTCCAGCATTTTTTTTAACTGAGGAGAAAATTGAGTACTAGAACTATCATGTGAGATAGTTCTTGCTCTCAGCTAAGCACTGCCCTCTCTGCCATGGTGTAGCATAGTCATATCTGTTGTCCCACACCAGTGTGATCCGTACCTCCCACAATACCCCTCTTCAATCTATTCTGCCCTCTCTGCTTTCCTGATCCTTATCCATGTGTCAACCTTTTCATTGTGGGAAAATCGAAAGCAGATAAGTTTCATGGTAGAAAGGAACAGCAGCCACTGAGTTTGACTATACCATTGAAAGTGGATATAGGAAGAAAGAAAAATAAGGAAGGAAGGAAGCAGGAAGGAAGGAAAACACAAACGAAAAGAAAAAGAGCAGGAAAGGGAAGGAATCAGAGCTCTATCAGAGGCCATGGAAATCCTTTCTCTAGGTACTCTCTGACCCCACTAAACACAACACCATGTCCTGACCTCCAGGGGAAAGCTGGTTCCATTTCCTGGAGATCACTATTCTATCTCACCTAGCTCTAATATCCATTTGTTAGCCCATGTGTGTAGCTATAACAAAATCCTTGAGACTAATAATTTATGAAGAAGAAGAGTTTATTTGGCTAACAGTTCTGGAAGCTGGGAAGCTCAAGCGTATGGCACCAGCCTCTTGGGAGCACCTTCTTGTTGCCTCAGAGTATGAGAGGTAGTCATCTGGCAGGACAAAGCATGCTTGTTAGGGGTCTCTCTTCTTATAAGCCCCGATGCTGTCCTGGGGCCCCATCTCATGAGCTCATCTAATCCTAATCACCTCCCAAAGTCCCCACCTGCAAATGCCATCAACATGACAATTTGGAGATTAAGTTCCCAACCCTTATAACCGAGACACATCCCAGTCACAGCACTCTGTGCCTTAGATGACTGGCCGAGGAGGTGAGTGAGTCTCAAGTCGACACCAGGGCTAGAGCCAGAAGCAAACTCATAGGTTCTGTGGATTGAATTATATCCCCTCTCTCAAGTTCACAAGTTGAAACCCTGACTCCCAAGGAAATTGTATTTGAAGGCAAGGTCTTCAGAATATAATTCAGATTATGTGAGGTCCTAAGGGTAAGTAAGACCCTAATTCAATACGGCTGGTGGCCTCATAAGAAAAGGAAGGAAAGAGAGACCTTGCTCCTGTACACATGGAAGAAAGGCCATCTGAGGACACAGAAAATCATCAATTCGAAGAGAATTCTGCGTGGAAATTGGATAGGCCAGCACCTTGACCGTGGACTTCCCAGACTCAAAAACCCAAAGACACAAAAGAATGTTCCTTAAGCTACCCACTTTGAGGTATTTCTTCACAGCAGCCCTGGCAGACTTATTACATAGGTCACCGATAAAGATTTGAATTTTTCCTGTGAAATACTATGACCCCGTGGCTGTCCATCCCGCATCGCCTGAGCACACCTTGTGGGCGTAATGGTCTTTCCCATTAGTTAGCCTACCTTTCAAGTAGCAGATCTAACCCAAATTTTAAGGCTGAAACTAGATGACAATACAGTTCAAGGTCAGAGTAAAAGGCAGATTGTCACTCGTTAGAAATTACTCGGGTTTGTGTTCACTTCCTCAGACAAAGGTAGATTTACACTGAAGCTCACAGAGCTAAAGCATCAAGGATCCGCATTTACACGCGCTCCTTGCTAGGCCTGTACCTAATTTTATACTCAATTTTGAGAAAAAAAAATTTAGAACAGAGGCTCCACAAAATTATATATGCCATATCGCCCCACATCTCATCCCTGCATGCAACCAGTGTTTATTGCAGCAGACCTATACTAGCCGCTGAGAAAAACAGTATGGAAGACAAGGCCATCCCAGGACACGTAGCTGAGCTTCAGAGTAAACAGACTGTTCAGTGTAGACAAAAACAATCCAAAAATGTCACAGCGGAGTTGAAAGGAGAAGGTTGTGTCACTTCACAGGGATTTAGTAGACATATTCCAACCGAGTGTGTCCCTTTGTGCCCCCATAGGTTCTGACAGTATTCATTTTTCAACCGGAAGAAAATATTATTTATTGGGAGCTTGCTGGGTTTCAGGCAAAGTACTTAGTCTGCATATGTTATCCCGATCATTCCTTACATCTTCCGCGAGACGTGAGCAGTATTCTCTCTGCTTTGCAAGAACACCAGAGCTCAGGGGTGCTCGATCGCAGCTCTCAACCCAACTAACTTGGTGTCCAAGCCGACATGAGAGCCGAGCAGAAGCTTCGAGTTTGCCGGGCCTCCCGCCCATGGCCTCATGGCTGATCTGGGCTCGAAATCGGGGCAGGGATGTGGAGAAGGGTGACAGACGCATGCGACCTTCTGAGTTATAACTGCGGCAGAATTCCCCCGGCAGGCCTCCACCTTGCTCCTAGGTAGGATCCTATTTGCTTTGGTAGTGTGCAAACCTGTTGTCGCTGGGTGAGCAGGGCTGCGGGCGTTGCCATGCCCCGGAGTGCTGGCACCCTGGCTTTTCTACTCTTTAATGGGCACTGAGGTCAGTAAAACTTGGAGTTTTCAAATCCATGAGCTCCCTTGCTATTGACTCATTCCTTGGACATCTAATTCTGTGAGAAAAAGAAACCATTAAATTTGAAAAATATTGGAGCTGAATTAAATGTGCTCAGCTACAAACCCTTTACCCTACATAGCCCTTATGTAAGCTCCTTGTTCACATGTGTGTATAAATGTGTATGTGTGTGTGTGTGTGTGTGTGCGTGCCTGCATGTGAAATTATCACCAAGAACCCTGTCCTTTGGCTATGAGGATAACAAGAAACACTAGTATGACATGTTGTTTTTCTTCTTTTTATCTTCTGAAAAGACCAACCAGAAATCCAATGTGAAAAAAGCTAATGTGATACTAAGTTTGCAAATTTAAACTAAGAGCTCTGCAGTCGAGACATGCAAAAGTTTCCATAGCAACATTAGCTCTTGTCTTTAGGATTTTCAGCCCTATTAAAGCCATTATAATCATTCTCTTCTGTATACCAGTATACATACAGCGAAGCTGAATTTTGCATTGAGGTTACTTTCCACATTTTCATTATACATGGTTTCTCCATGGATCTCATAGGCATACTTTTGGTGAATGGAGAGTATTAAGTAGCAAGTTGATTTCTTTTGTTCTTCCTCCAAGTTCTTCCCCTTTTATGTTCCACTTCCTTAGTACCTGGGATGCTGAAAGTGGGAAGGATGAACCCACGTTGCTACGATCATGGTGCCGCCTCCACCTCTAATACAAAACCAATTTTAGTAGGTCAGAGTGTAAGTGCATACTCCCCGAGGTGCCCACAGTCTAACACCTTCCTCCAGGTGCCCCCACATTGGGTTTCTATATATTTTTTACCGCTGGAAGGAAATGGATGTTAACCACGGTTGCAGAGACAGCCACCCCCAGGAGAAAACATATAAACATGTGTATCCTCAGCCAAGTCAGGTGGAGAATACAGTAAAATCCCACATCGGCTGGAAAGAGGAATTTTACTCAATGGTTTCCGAACAGCCCATAGAAAAGCACAGATGACACGAACATTTCCTTGGGGTGGGCTAATAATTGTAGATTCTTACTAGCACTGTGGGTGGTGTTTATTTTTTCAAAAAGAGCGAAGCAGATGGGGCCAGCAAGGATGCTGACAGAGTCCCATGAATGTCCCCAACGTGCAACAGCATTAAACAGTTGTGACTCTGCAGAGAGCATCGAGGGGGAACCTTTCTTCAAAGCAGTTTTAGTCTGAAATAGTATCCCGGTGTCATCAACACGCAGAAACCCTGAATGAAACAGACAAATGCATGTGGCAGAAGGCTTCCAGTGAAGCCAGCCTGCAGTGATCAGGGCTATTTTTAGTCTTCTAATGAAGAAAGCAGCTGTATTCAGAAAGGATGTCACTTGCTGCTGCTTGTGAGACCAATTTGTTCTGTTCTGGGGTTCTAGCATCCATCAGCTGTAGAGATCCTCAGAGAGGGGCCCCCAACAGTAATTACTGTGGGTTTGGGCTTTCCTTTTTTAGGAGATCAGAGAATATTCATAAGAATCCTAACTAATGGACCCATTAGAGTCAGGGCATAAACAGCTAAGTAATCAGTGATTCCCATGTCTTTCTGGAGCAAATCTGGTCTGGAACAAATCAGTTTCAAAGACTTAACGAGCAAAGGACAAAACTCTAGCTTGCTCTTCCTGTGACCTACGTGCTAAGGCAGAGTACGGAAAACAGGAGATATTCGCTCAAACAAAGGCAAGTTCCAGCAAATGACCCACTTCTAGAAAAAAGAATAAGCCAAAGAGAACAGTTTAGGTTTAGGTCCCTGTCATGTACAGGAGCACCGAGTGGGTCTAGGTGCAGAAAGGAAGAAAATCGTCACTTCAGTCCTGACCCTGCCACACCACATGGGGACAGCACTCCATGCTCTCATGTCTCAAAGTCTGATGACCTTCCCGTATCAACTGTGCAAGAGGTTTTGTGGGACACAGTGGATCCCAAAGAGGACCCTCATCGTTCTGCTGCTCTGGTTTCTCAGTGGAGAATATTTTATTTCTAAATATATAACTTTCTAGAAGGATTACCCATTATGTCGGCAAGAACTGGTAAAAATGCAATCTCTCTGCAGATGTGGGTCATCAATGATACCCACAGCTGTGTGAAACCCTTCTCTGCCTCAGAAAAGTGCAAAGTTAGCGTGGATTCCGGCAGACCCGCCACAAAGCCTGCACGGCCCATCATCTCAGGGGAATCAGACCAAGTGACAAAGATTCCTTTCGGGGTGTCTTGCAAAGTGATCAACCAGACACCGCCCCATGCAAGTCTCTAAAGATCTTCCCTTGCAGTCTGCCGCCCATCAGAGCCGTGATCCTTTCAGCCCCTCGCACCGAAGCCCCTTCTCTCTTCTCCCGCCTGACTCTCCCTGAGAAGCGAGCCTCCGCCTGTCACTGACGGGCCTGAGATGGCTCCTCTGCGGCCATGTCAGGAATCTGTCTGGGATGAGCTGAATTCCTTAGCTCCTCTCTGGAGAATCTCTTCAGAACCCACGCAGCTCGAGGGCTATAACGCCAGACGGATGCAATGAGGTCCAACACTCCGTCCTTTTCTCTAGCCCTCTTCACCAACGCAACTCAAATTCCTTCTCACTTGCTACTCGTGGCCACTCCAATCAGCCACGCAGGACAATCCAGCAGTATCCCGCCTTCCAGAGTGAGAAATCACTGCCCCTCACAAGTGCCGCCAGCCCCAAGTGACCTCTGAGCCCTCGACATGGAGCTTGTCTGAATGGAAATGCGTATCAAGCAGAAAATGTACACAGTGCTTCTGGGATTTAACATGGATATGAAGAAAAATGAAACAAATATAGAATATCCCTTTAAAATAATTTATTATATACCAAAATGACATATCAGAGATACTAAGTTAGATAAAAATAAACTGTAAAGTTCATTTTACCTATTCCTACCAGTGGTTACCAGAAAATTTTAAATTCATGCAGTTCACATTTATATTTATAGTTGCAGCTACAGTGTGAGACATACTTCAAGCTACTATTAATTCTGCTTCTCCAGAATTGTTTTCTGCAACCTGGGGAATTTCATTTCTTTTCACTTTTTCTCCTAAGTTACATTTCCACGAACAAGAACTATTGCTGCTCTCCTCCAAACCTCCTTTCTGGTAGAGCTTATAGTAGATTTAATATTTTGGGCCAAGTATTTATACAACTCCTGCTGTGGTTTGGATGCTAAGAGCCCCCAGAGCTCCATATATTAAAAGCTTGGTCCCAGGATGGCTCTACCGAGAAGTAGTGGAGCCATTAGAAAGAGGGCTCTAGTGAGAGGTCTTTAGGTTATTGGGAAAGTTCTCATGAGGGATTATAGGACCCTGGTCCCTCCATCCAGTCCACTCTCCTTTGCTTCCCAGACATCCTCTTTTCCCTCTTTCTTCCCACGGGCTCTAAAGCTCAGACCAACCACTCGTGGTCTCTGAGTTAAAATAACCTTTTCTCTTCACAAATTTATTATCTCAGGTATCAGAAAGCTGGTAGAGTATCAAAAAGCTGAGCAACACAACTTATGCACGGTGTGGGGAGCTGTTGGGTGGGTATTTAGAGAACTTGATAAACTTGTAAGCCCCAAATTCCTCCTTTGTCCCTCTTTCATAGACTCATTTGACACCTTCTTTGGCTTAAGGTATTAGCTCCTGAACGCTTGTACCTAATATTCCCACGTGGTTTAAGCCACCGATACTCTTGCCACACTTAAAAGCAGCATGCTGTGACAAGGGGAATAAGGAACTTCTTCCGGCTGGTTGACTTGTTCATTGACTGGATGGTTGGTTAAAGGCATTATTGGAAGCAATAAGAGCATCATTTCACTGGATATTCTCACCCTTCTGCACTATGCTTCTCACATCTTGGAATTCTGCTGTAGTTTTAACCATTCTACAGCCACTAGCTCTTGCTGGCCATGATACCCACCTCTCAGAAGTATCTGTGTGCCAGAGCCTCCACCACTTCCGGGAACTTGGCTTTTCTTCCCAGCATGACCCCATAAAGGGCTGAACCGTGTTTGCTTCTTGCATCCTTTGTCAAGACCAAGACGATTTTAAATGCTAGTTTGCTCATCTGAGCTGCCAGTGTCCTCCCTGAAAGTTGTATTCTCAGCTTGGGGCCACCTCAGGGTCCCTGAGTACTCTCTTTGTCTCTTAGTCCAAGAGACCTCAGCAGAGGGGCAAGAGCTAGGAAGAAACATGAAATCACTCATTCGGGGTGGACCCTCCGCACGGCGATGGTGAATCTGCCCAGCGCTTCTCAGTTCTGCTACCGGTGACTCTTCCCGAACCCCTTTCAAACCCAGCTCCACGAAGGTACCGCTTCACCTACTCATGTCAAGCTCCGCAGGCCAGGCCCCTCCCTGCTCCCACCGGAATCTGGCATTTCATTTGAAACCCCTTCAACACGTGGACCCCTGCGGCTGTGCTTTGCTCCCTCTGAGTGAGTCACTCTGCCCGCTTGCATTTGTCATCACTCATTTATATCAATCAATGTTCTATTGCCAACCAGTAACGGATTGAAATCTGCAAGCCCAAGTCCCGGGGAAGTAGAAGGCTCGACAGGCCCAGGCTGGGGCTGAGAGTTTAATCGCAGTCTCCTGCCTTGATACCATTTCTCCGCACCTGGCCCCGGAGCCCATTTTTGCATCTCTCACACGGAGCTGGGATTTGTATGACAAGCTTGTCTCCCCCATGGCTCCTCACGGGAGAAAACGGGCTGTGTTTATCTCCTCCTCTTTAAACCTAGCGTGGTGCTACTTACAAATTAGGTAGTCCATAACTGTTTGAGGCATGAGTGAAATATTCTGGTCAGCTCTGCTTGGCACATGGGATGGAAAAAGATTTCTCTCAGCACAAGAACAGAAATCTAGCTAGTAAACCTTTAGGGATATAGTTATTAGAAGCAGAAATAAGTTTCTTAGGCGGCCCTCCATGGGAAAGAGTACAGGAAGCAGAGGGAGGAGCCCTGTCCAATAACGGAGGACGACGGACGGTGCAGAGCAGGAGGACAAGGGGGTGGGGCTCAGATAAGTAGTCCCTCCTGCACCTTGGGAACCAAGGGAGAGGGACCTGGCTGGGCTTGGATGGAACAGCACACAGTGCAGGGAAAGGTCTTCTGCCACCAGAAGGAGGGCCCTAGATACTCAAAGACACAGCGGTGAGGAGCATGGAAGAGGCCAAGGGGAAGGGGAGAGAACGTGAGGTCCTTCACATTGGCTGGGGTTCCTCTGAAATGGGCCGTGGCCTCCCCCCGGCTAACCCAGCACCTGGCCTCCTCCCACCGCTGCTCCTCAGTGTGGTCCTCTATGCAGTGATCGGCGTCACCCGGTGCCCGGGCAAATTCTCTAGCTTGCCTCGGCCTGTGGCATCGAAACCTCCAGAAGGCCCAGCTGGCTGTCTTCACCGTCTCTCCGGGTGGTGCTGATGTGACCGGGCCAGGCCGTGCTGGCCTCCAGGATTCTCAGGCTGGAAGACTGGTCTCAGGTGATTTTAATTCACAGCCAAGGGAGGCGCCAACTCGAAGCTTCTACCGGTTTGTGTGGCTTGACCCACGTCTCCTCGTCCACCTGGACTCGTCTCCACTTCTGTAAAAAGGGGATCAGACCATCCTGTTGACCTCACGAAAGGACTGAATCGCATGGCTCCCTGACATGCACTGCAGCTCTAGAGAAAGTGATTCCTTGATTGCTCAAGAAAGAAAACATGTGGGGCCAAAAAGGGAAAGAAAGAGATAGAGGAAGAGAAGTGGCCACGATGATGAAGAGACACCCACTAAGGGCTCCGCAAGCCAGTGTGGCTTCTAGAGGTGGCCTTGCTTGGGACATTTTTTTTTTTTAACCAGAAATAAATATATATGTGGACAGACAGCCTTCGTGTCTTCCTTGGTAGCTGAACAGCTCTCCTGAATCTTCTCGGAAACAGATATAAACGGATATTTATGAAAGGGACGTTTCAAAACTTTTTATCAAAATGAAGGCTCCAGAAGGACAGGTTTGGATCTCTGGAGAGGCAGCTTCAGTAGCCCCTTCTTTTCTCCCCCCCCCTCAGTGCCATGTAAACGAGGGAGAATTCTAGGGGCTCTCCTAGAAACTATTTCCGAAAACTCAGGAGTCTGGAAATTGCTGTTTCTAGAGGCACCTGAGGCCGTGTGGGACTAAGCAGACGGAGCGCCTGGGCTCCGGGGATAGGCGCGGAACTGGAAGGGCACAGTAAGGGCCTGTGTGACTCAAGCAGTAAGAGTCTTGGCTGGGATCCAAAGCTGCACGGGGAAGTCACAGGCATTGCCAGGGGCAGAGCAGGGGTCCGAGTTCCCATCTTCCGAATTGGACCTATCTAGCAGTTGAGTGGATGGACCCTTTAAGAATCCAAGTGCAGTGGAGCCAGGGCTAAATGCCCAAGAAGATCTGACTTATGAGGTCGAAGTAGATTATGATAAAAGTGGTATTCTTCAGAGTTGCACAGAGCTCGGACTAAATACCATGCATGACAGCCCCATGTGACAAGCTACGACACCAGGAGACAGAATACTGGGTGGGCCGAACACTTCTGAACAGCGTCTCCGTTCTGGGGCTGATATAAAATGCCTAGTAAATTAAGAGCACGGCACAAAGCACATGGACTTAATTCACCTTGTAATTCTTCTCTCCTCTTCTTTTCTCTCACCCTGGTGCAGTGTGGGCGAACCTGAAGTGAGCCGCAGTGGGCACTCAGGGCCCTCTCTGTGGACACGGGAGCCAAGTCACCCTCACAGCCAAGCATCAGGTAACAATTGTTTTTTTTTTTTAAGCTAAAACAATCAGTATTCACATTAATTGGAGTGTTGGCACTTTGTAATAAATAAGTGGGCTTTGGGTTGCAGTTTGGACCCTCAGTCTAACAGACTCACCATCACTGCCCCGGTGCCCTTCCTCCTCACAGACTGAGGCAGCTGGGACCAGAAGAGGACTAAACATTAACCAGAGCCGTTTGAGAGTTCAATGGGCAGCCCTCACTTAAACACATCAACTTTGAGTGCCGTTGGCTCAGGTTCAAACCAGGAAGCCTGACTCCTTTTTACATGTCCATTTGGTTATTTGAAGCTTAAGAAAAGGAAGAAAGAAACACAGATGACAAGGTCATTATGATTTTTGCAAACCTCTTTGTACACAGGTTAATACATGTACCCGAAAATATGTCCTGGATAAAATCTTGGGGGAAATTTGGTCTGTGTCATTAATGTGAAAGTTACTGATGAGGTCTGGCAGAATAAATTCATTTCCTAAGAGAGAAAGATGAACCAAAGGGTGACCTAGAATGTATCTTGGCATGAGATGGCCAAAATACAAAGAAAAAGGAAAAAAAAAGTACCTGGCATATCCCCTCCTTAGAGCAGAATCTTGTTGTATGGGAGTTGTAATTATCTCCTAACTTCTCCAATGCTGGCTACTTAGCTAATTCTATACCGATAGGCTATTTAAATGTTCCACAAGCACCACGCTGGTAACACTTGCATATAATCTTCAGGCCTCCCAAAGAGTTTCCAGAGCAGCAGGAACCACAGTACAAAATTGGGCAGCACGAAAAGCTTGTCAAACCTAAAAGCAGGGACCTTTTGCTTTTGTATAATCCCAGGCCTCATTTAGAGAATGCACACATTGGCTTGCTATAGTTATAGTTCTATCAAGGTCGCAGCAAGAACTCAGACTGGTGTCCGAAACAAGAGTAACTACCAACAAACTCATTCGGAGAGGCTCCCAGAACCCTGTGAGTGTGAGGAATTGTGCGGGTGGATGCCAACATTTAGAGAAGGCACTGGGAGATCTTGGTAAGGTAAACTCAGGGGGTAGAAACCTTTTGGGTGTGGATTTACCATAAACATGGGCAGCATATCTCATTGTCCAGTACCACCAGTGCCCCGAAGATGTGGGTAGGATACTCAGTACCACCCTGGGGCCAAGTACATCTCACAAGTTCCTATAGGTAGGATTGTTGCTTCCACATAGTTGGCCACAGCAGGAGCAAATTCTCCCAGATCATTGTCAA
The DNA here is from genome assembly GCA_004025085.1 of Thryonomys swinderianus. Classification (NCBI taxonomy): domain Eukaryota; kingdom Metazoa; phylum Chordata; class Mammalia; order Rodentia; family Thryonomyidae; genus Thryonomys; species Thryonomys swinderianus. The sequence goes on along the minus strand of PVIC010023179.1, from coordinate 13,175 downwards.
CTACAGTAATGTCATATTTGGTAGTATATTTGGGTAAGCTGGGGTGTGTCTTCATGGTGACTGAGAAGACATCTAAGGCATGTACCTTCTATATATGCTTCCTGGACTCTGATCTGACTCTACTATATTAGTAAGCTTTCCCATTGTCAAGACAAAATGTCAAATACCTGCAATTTAAAGGACAAGACAGGTTTTATTTTGGCTCATGTTTCAGAGGATTCTGTCCTTGGTTGGTTGGCTTCAAGGCAGGAATGGCATGGAAAAGATGAGCTGCTCATCATATAGCAAGAGGGAAAACAGGATGGCGGGGTGGGGATGGTCTAGGGATGAGACTACACCCTTCCAGCTTGGGCCCCAGTGACCTACCTCCTTTGACCAAGCCCTGCCTCCCAACAGCATGTTCAGCTATAAAATTATCACTAGATGAATCCACTGATAAGCACAGCACTCCATGAACTAATCACCTTCCAAACACGAGACTTTTAGGAAACCTTCTAGATTAAACTATGGCACCCATGTACTGAAACATGGGAGTTACACTGATAAAATATCTGTAGTCCTGGCATTATATATGAAAACCCTAAGCTCGGTGTTCTTAGAAAGAACTTGTTGGAGGAGAGGTGAGCGAACTCGGAGGGTGGAGAGGAAGAACTCTGGGAGGGGTCAGAGGAAAAGGAAGGAAAGGCAGAGTGTATCTTTAGGGCTCGGGGAATGCCCTGAAAGTGACAGAGCGATGGACACTAAAGAGGATCCTTCCTCTCTCTTACTTCCTGAATCAGTGCTCTCCCCCCTGCCCCCACCGAGTTTCAAAGCATCTTTCACTGATCAGCATTAGCAGAGACATTAGACAGATCCACATCAGAGAAGCACTTTAATTACAGGGAGGCTCAGAGCAAGGCGCAGCAGTTCCATCCCCCTCTAATCAGACAGTCTGAGTAAAAAAAAAACCAGAGAGAGAAATGCATCCTCTTAGGGCTAAAAATAGGCCCAACAGTCACTGGGCCAGCACTGCCAGGCCACTTCCTGGGTGGACTTTCCTCGACTTTGATCATCTGCTTGGGCACGCCCCACACCCTGCTGCCTCTTCCAGTTTCAAGTAGTAAGACAGAGCACGTGCTAGGTTGCCTGGGCAGCTACTGCCAGCCATATACTTTAGCCAGATTACTGAACAGTCCTCAGCACAAGACGGGGAGAACAAGGGCTGCGGGTATAGCTCAATGGTACAAAACGTGCTCGGTTCGTATGAGGCCCTTGGTTCAATCCCCAGCACCCAAAATCAATTAATCAAATTAAATGGAGATAACAGTAACGCTTTCTGCATGGCCTTACTGTGAGAACTAACTGAATAAATGTCATTGCTTGGACCACTGCCTGGCAGGTACTGAACTCTCGGTACTTTACCATTATAATTACAGAACCATCATGTTTGGGGTTGAATGTGAGTCCTAGTTTAAATACACACATGCACACATGGATACATACATACCTTCATATGTTAATCAATTAGATCCTAAAACAGGGTTTGGAAACATTTTCCATAAATGGTCAGATAGTAAATATTTTAGACTTTGTAGGCTGTGTGATCTCTGACATACTACTCAGTTCATACATGGTAAGCATGGCTGTGTTCCAATTAAACTTTATTTACAAAAGAAGTCAGCACCTACCATCTGCCCATGGCTATAGTTTATCAATTCCTACCCTAGACTATCAGCTCCATGAGAGAGACCCCAACCAGTCCCCCTATTTACTCAGCTCTGTGTGTCACATAGTGACATTGTAATTATTGGTAAGTGAATGAAAACTCAACAGGGACTGTTCTCATTCCTTTAAACCTTGGACTTTGGCACCCCATTCAGACTGTGAAATGTGCAGCTCCAAGATCTGCCAACAGATGTGACCAAAGAGCTCCTGGGAAGGGTACACCATGTCCATCCAAGACTTCAGACTCTTGGAAAGTAAATACATGTCACGTCCAAAACAAAACAAAAGCTAAAGACTACAAACAGTATGCAGAGACAGTATCCACAGAGCTGATATTTGTGCAGTTTTATCTGATTGTCCACATGGACTCAGACCTGCTGCAAGCAGTAGGCCATCTCTCATGCCTGTCGAGGAGCTGAGGGCCTGGGACCTTTAGCTGAATTGTGCCCAGGCTCTTGGGAGAAGCCATTCAGCATCCTGGTGAAGTCGAACAGGACCCCGGCGCTATGAGTGGAAGCAACTGCTGTCCCTCTACCGGCTCATGTTCCTCTCCGACAAGGTAGAAAGAGTATTACCACAGACCTCCATGGTTGCTTCAAGGACAAACCAGGATAATGCTAAGTACACAGCCTCTGTCTACAAGCATTCGAGGAAAGTTGGCTTTACTGCCAGTTGTAGTACTCTGGCAGGCTGAGGCAGAAGGACTGTAAGTTCAAGCTGAGTCTGGGCAACTGAATGAATTAGTGAGATAGTGAGATCCTGTCACAGAATTTTTAAAATAAATAAATAAATGAGCTAGAGACATAGCTCAGTACAAAAGCTCTGAGTTCAGCCCCCTATACTGTAAAGAGAGAGAGAGAGAGAGAGAGGGAGAGGGAGAGGGAGAGGGGGAGAGAGGGGGGCGGCTAGCTTTGGCTTTATTTTTTCTGGAACAGTAGCTAGTATTCATTAACCATGAGGACCAATCTTGAGTTTTCCTGAATGGTCACTTAAACATGTTGTCCAAGGGTCAGTGCTGCCACGAGACTCTAGAACAAAGGAGCTGGAAATGAAACACTTCCTGCGGCCTCCCACCTTTTTATCCCTTCCTTCCTCCTCTTTCCAGCTTCTACCTGATGCTTTCTATGCCCGCAGGATACTGACAAACAGAGGCTGGGCAGTATGTCCCCACATCTTGGGAAAAGGCGCTCCCTAAAGCATGTGTGCGCAGCAGTTACAACTGAGGGGTGCAGCCACTTTTCACGTGAGTCGCCCTGGCAAGGTCAAGTCCCACTTCAGATGCGTAGCTGCCTGGGCATGATCCAATCTGAGGTCCTCACTTTGCCTCGCTCTCCTCATTTCAGACCAGAAAATAATCATGCGAGAGCTGTGGAGGGTATAATTTAAATGAGGGTTAAAGCACTTGGCAAAAAATAAAACATGATTTATGTAGGGTGGTATCATTTAATAGGAATGATTATACAGAATGCAGGATAACAGTACCAGCCACCATGGGTCTAAAATAGCTTTAGGAACAGCTCTGCCCAGAGGCTAAATGACCTCAAAGTACCTTCTCACTCTCTGATCTCCATGGCTACCGTATGCTCTCATCAATTTCAGAATAATAGGGCAGAAAAGTTAGACTTTATTGTGATCAGCCCACCAAACCCAACCCTTTGAAGTATAAAGAGTAAGTGGACCTAAAAGGACCCAATGCTTCGATGAGATGTTTGCCTAGAAACAGATAAAAATGTTTTGTTGTTGCATGCAGCTGGGTAGGTGTTGATAGAAGGCCCCAGGGTACTTGAAAACTGTGTATTCTCTTAATTAATGTACACTTTTATCTGTAGTCTCAGGTCTCCAATCTTGAGGGGGTGGTGTTTTGTTTTTTTGCTAAATATACAAAGAAGCTAGGGATTCCTTTAATTTGCTTAACAAAACTTATTTTCATATGCAGTGCAAATGTAAGCCTCAGCCCCATCTCTATAAGAGTTTCTATTCTAATGTAGGCAATCTTTTCAGTATATGCAATCTGCATTTCTGAGGACTGGAACCCCCAAACTGCAGAGTCTGTGAGGGGGCTGAGACCTTAGGCTGTTGCCTTTCAGGGAGCTGGATTTTGAAACATATAGCAACCTCTCACATATTACACTTTCACCCTGACCACGGTGCAGCGAATACCGGCAACCCAACTGGCCGAGAGGAAAAGCAAATAAAGCCAAGTGACCTACTAGCCTGTCTATGGATCCAGACCCATGGGAATGTTAGTCAAGGTCTGGACCTTTCGTTCCGATGTTAACAGCCAGTAAGCGAGGGCATGTAAGATCAATTGAGGTTACCCCATTGTGTTGACCTGACAAGAGTGTGTAGGGAACAAGGGCCAGCTCACGGCAGAGGTGCAAACTTCACCATACGATGCCCCCTGTCCCAGGGGTGTGTGCTGGACAAGAAGAGACATATATCACATATCTGCATGATCTGGGCTCCACCAACAGTTTGCTCACTGTCATCATTCTGGGTGCCTAGCTCCAAATTCAAATCTGGCCATCAAATTCAGTAAAATGAGTGAATGAATGAAAATTTGTGTCTTTACTGAAGGACTAGAAATTTCCAAGCCGTACAAGGGCATGTGTTAAAAAGTTCTGAGCATTTATGGGGTACAACAAAGTAAGTAGAAAGTTTGTGTTCAGTGTGCAATTACTTCCCCAGAAGCCCAGGTGCCAAACATCCAGTGTCAAGGCCCAACTGGCCTCTTAGGAGACAGGAGTCTGTGATGTTTCCACTCGCCTTGGGAAGGCCAATAATCATTTCTGAAGGTGATGATGCACTGAGGGGCTCAGGTTTGCTGGCAGCTGCCCACTTCTTCAGATCAGCCCAACATAAGCTTGGATCCAGCAGGCGGCCCTTGGAGAGCAGAGCTCTTGAAAACACGGTGCAGACTGAGAAGAGCTTTTTAAATTCATCTGAACTAGTGAAAGAAGCAGCAAGCCATGGCAGGCAGGTATGGGGTAGGGCTGACCAGTGCTCGGCTATGAACAACCCCCTACCTCTCCAGCGGCCCTAATTTAAGTCTGAGATTTGGGAAAAGGAGAAATTTTTTTCTGTGAAATCTGAAGCAAATCAAGATCATCCTGCATCCTGAGGCATCTTGGAAGAAATAAGGTCACAGGGCCTTCCTGAGCGCTAGGGTGCTTACATTTAGTGATTTTTTTTTCTTCTATTAAATGTACCATCTGGAAACAAGCTTACCATCTGGAAGGACTTTACCGGGTTCCAGATGGATCTCCCTTTGATCCAATCGATACGGACAGGAGAACACCAAGAACAAACTCTATCCCCGATTCCAAGTTGGCTGCTAGAGCATAGATATTTCCGAACACAGGCTAAAACCAAGCATCACACGAATCAGTTAGAAGAAGCGTCTTTGGTAAGAATAGACTATGAGAAGCAGAAAATCCCACAGACAAGGGCCCAGTGGCAAATATGAGGGCATCCAGAGGACTTCCAACCCTACCGGTTACTGCTCCGGAGGACCATGTCATCATTTCAGGCTTTACTTTGTTTTAACAAAAAGGTCACAGTCTGTTTTCATTGTCTGGCACATGGGGGAAGGGTAGAAGAAAAAAGTTAAAGATTAGCTCAACTTTTTCACCCCGTGCCTGTGCCAAGCTATTATGTGCACAATGCCACAGATCTAGAAGAAACCAAGTCAAGTGCAAAGGTGCCTGGTGCGTCTCCACAGCAACCTCAGCAGCCCCAGCACTGAGATTTGAGGGCTGGGCTGATCCTCTTCCTGTAACCTCCTCCTGACTTTTGTTCTGCCTGCTCCATAAATCACAGTACTTTTGTATGTTTGCTGGGGTTGGACCAGTTCCCCTCCCAATTTAGCCAAATTGTAAACAAACTCTGCTCTTCCCATTTCATGGATTTTTTTTTCATATTTTGGGGTATAGGGTGCCAAACAAACCCGGAAACTCAGAAACCTGGGGCCCAGAATTAGGCCTGACCAATCTCCAGCTGGTAACATTATGGTCACTGGGAAGGCACAGGTAGATTTGGGAAATATGAACAGAAATGCTATTTTTCTGCATGTATAATAATGCAGACATCCCGCCATGTAGGAGGCAGCTGGGTTCAGGACTCTTGTGGATCCCCAAATCCCTGGAAGTTCAGGTCCCTTATGTAAAATGGCATCATATTTGCATATAATCTGTGCACATCCTCCTGTGTACTTTAAATCATCCTTACTATATTACTTAATGTAACATTAATGGTATATAAATAGGTGTTATATAATACTGTACTGTATCAGGAACAATGACAAGAAAAATGATTGCATTTTCATTACAGATGTAAAGTCTTTTTGAGAATATTTTATCCACAGTTAGTTGAATTTGGAATGTGGACCTGCAGATACAAAGAACCTACTATACCAATGACTATTGCAAAAGCAACTAGTACAATGCTTGGCACCTGGTATGTGTTCAATAAACTGTAGAATTTTTGATTTCTTATGAATGTTTACAATAGCTTCCTGTCACAGTATACAAAGCACCTTTATATATCTGTGTCTTTGTGGGTCACAATACAGTCTTGCTCATGATAAAAACATGTGAAGATCTTGGACTTGAAAGTGACATGATTGGTTTCTATCTTCAGGGGCTTTTTGCTGTTCCAACTGCTTCATCCTCTTTAAACTTGAATGTTTCCATTTTTCCTTGAATGAACTATAATTCTGCATCTATAAGCCTAAAAGGTAGTACAAATATAAGACTTTGTAGTCATCTTTCAAGGATGTTTCATTTCTGGTATGTAAAATATATATTTATATAAATTATATATATATATATACATAGGAGAGTTGTATTTATATTGTATATATAATTATACTGAGTAAGCGCCTTTTTATTATTTTGAAATAAGGTTATGTCTATGTGAACAGGATATTTCTACTCTCAGTTAAAATATTGAAGGCAGTAGCAGTGACTTAACCCTGATATTCCACACTTGATCTTAGCCAAAAGACCAAGAAGCGATGCCCCTGATATTCATAAAGGAATTTTTGCTATAATTCTAGCCTGCATACTGAAATTTAGTCTATTACACATTTGGCCAAGCCCAAACAAAATACAAATATCTATAGCTAAATCAGTAATGATGACATGTAATCTAAATTAGAAAATGATAAAAGAAAATTTCCTACAGAACAAAGGTATTTTTTTCATTTTTTATAATTACCAGTGTTAGGTTATATGGTTTTAATTTGTACTTGCAATTTCACTAAAGGCTTCTGTAAATTCTCCGCATAAAGCTTTGTTTATGCAAGAGCTAAAAACATTAAAAAGTAAAACTTGGAAAGGGAGAGTTTTCTGTGGTTAGTCATAGACCCACTTTTCTCCAAAAGATCATTTTTCTTCTAATCCAGTTAAGCTATTGGAACACAATGGGATGTTTCATCCACAGGTATTTATTCTGTCTAATAAAAACATTATGGAATTTGCATAACATTTCCAGACCCAGAAGGTTTCTATTCATTTAATTTACTCATTCATTGATTTACTCATTCACTATATTTTTTGGGGGGGAGCAGGGTCTCACTTTATAGTTCAAATTGGCCCTGAGCTCACTATGTAGCCCAGGCAAGCCTCGAACTCAGCAATCCTCCTGCCTCTGCCTCCCAAGTGCTGGGATGACAGGTGTGAGCCACCACACCCAACATTGTGGTGTGTGGTTATGGGGATCAAACTCAGGATCTTGCACTTACAAGGCAAACACCAGAACCACTGAGCTAAATCCCCAGACCACTCATTCACTGTATTTTTGAAAGACAGCATCTTTAAAATACCCAAAAGTGACACCAGGGAGTCACACACTGGGGTCACTTCATGTAGTGTCATTGGTGGTACATGTGCTGAGCTACAAACCTGCCCAGTCTCTCTGGGCACATGACATATGACAGGCTCTTTTGCAAAGTTGAGAGACTCAGAGATCTGTTTTCTGGAGGGAAAAATATGTGGCTCCTATAGCTTTCTTTTCCTGTGAGTAAGGGTTTAATGAGTGATGCTGGAAAACTAAACTGAACACAGATACTCCTGCCATAGGCGGGACAGAAGCGCCCGCTGTGGGGCTTCAGGCCTTAGGCCCATGGGAATTCTCGAGCGAACTGGTGCCATTTACCCAGCTTCTCCGGAAACTGCTGTGGCCAGGCTTCTCACTATGGAGTATCTGAACTTCCTCTTCTCTTGTGAGTTGAAACAGATCAGGGCTCTTCAGCCTTTTTACTACAACAAATTACGCATGATATGCCATACAGACATGTGAAGACCGGATGCTGCCCTCCGTGACAAGTTCACAGAGCCCCTCCATCGAGTGCTCCAGCCACAGTGGCTAAGGCCATTCATCTCCTGGGAACCATTCGCCCCACACCGGGGAAGCAACTTCAAATTCAGAGCCCAAGAATCAAGGGGGAGAGAACGCAGCGGAATATATACAGTTCTAATTAAATTCAAATTAGTGTTGATAACAAATCTCCTTTATTATTATTCTGAGTAATTCCTTTCAAGTCGCAGGACTGATCTAGGGTTGAAATTAGAGAAAGGAGACACGACGCCGACTACGGGCTACGCAGCCGATGGCAGTGTCCCCCAGGAACAGAGTCACGATGAAGGCCGGGCTCTAGTTTCGCACTCCTGGATGGTTGCTTTCTTTCCCAGTGTACCAGGCCGGAAGGACCTGTGCACAGTAACCAGCCTCGGGTGAAACTGACGCACAAGCCATCAGCGCATTAATGGTATATGATGGGAGAGATTTCTTCCTTCTGGCTGAAAACCAAGAGCTTGTCATCCAGCTCACTCCCTCGCAATATCGGAAAAGCCTATTTGGATCCAAAGGTTCTTGGGGAACAGAGACCCAAAACCAACACTGGTGGCTGAACTGCTTGTAGATATTTTATCTAGGCCATGGAAAAGCCCAGGGAATGAACTCTGTTCGCCATATCATAGAGTCACCTCCATAGCGATTACCCTGTGTGTAAATCCCAGACCTAGTGTCCCCCGCTCTGATAACACTGGATAAACGCTTCTAAAGGCATCTTCCACAGTACGATGCAACTGATGAACTTACTAGAAATCATATTCTGGTCACAACTCTGAAATAACAGCCAAGACACTTGGCTTTCCAGACTTTCTTTCCCAAATGACTCTTATAGTTATCCTGATCAATTATACATCCACCCTTGGTGTGGTCAGGCTGATAGTTCAAGTGTTCCCTTCTTCCTTTTATATGTTACATGATTGTTCTACTGATAGGTGGTAAAACAAGGTAAGAAGATCTATTTTTCATTTTAACATGTGTGGGCCAGTGTATTCTAACAAAAGTCGCAGAAGTTAACAGCAACAATAACAACAAAAACCAAAAGACTCCTTATTTCAGCTACCTGGGGGAAAAGGCTCATTTAAAGAAGCAGAAGTCTTAATCACAGCTTTTGTTTTTTAAAGCTCTGATTTAATGAAAAGTGTACTTAATTGAAATGAGATCTCCACTCTATTTCCCTCCTCTGTTCTCTTTGGCCAAGACCATTAACCTCTCTAGGTCTCAGTTTCCTCATCTGTAAAATGAAAGAATCGAGCCAACCTGCCTCTGGGGGCCCTTCCGGCTCAGTATTTGCTTTCTTTAATTTGTCTATCTAGAGCGCCTGGCAAAAGAAGCCATTTACAGCTAAGTACAGAGAACCTCGTGGCAGCTAGGCGATCCTGTCACAGTGAAACACAATTTTCAGTCACCAGAAACGCCAGAAGTACAATGTGACAATTGTAAACAGTAATAGCAGCAAACATCAAATTCCAAAATTAGATCAGTGATTACCTTGAAGAATATGCAGCATCTCAAATTGGGCTTGAGAGAACACCCAATACTGAAAAGCACTTACTGAGACCACAGTGTTTACCTGGGCTCGGAGGGGAATTGGCAATGTGAGAAAATGTGTCGGGAACCTCAGGGCTCAGGGCTCAGGGCTCAGGGCTCAGGGCTCAGACCTGGCAGGAGCTTCAGACAGAAGCACAGTTGCTTTGCAGCCTGGTGCTAAGTGGTTATCTATGCGACATCCACTGAGAAAACACAAAGGACAGCAATTAGCTCTGCCTAGAAAAGTAGCTTCCCAAGAGAAGTGATGTCATCAGAACTAGGCCTTGAAAGATGAAGTAGAGAAAGTTTATGGGGTTGGAGTATGAAGCAGGGTGATCTCAGGAGCAGGAGATAGAAGGGTGAGTTGGGAAGAAGATGGCTCCAAATGTGACTTCAAAATAGAACAGGAATTGTGAATGGGCCTCTAAAGATACTTAAAGCAGTTGGAATTCATCTTTCACCTGCTGAGTTCTGTGATCAGATTAGCATTTTCAGAGAGGCCAAAGTGACATGGAGAAAGTTTTGAAAAGAGAAAGCTTATTGGCTGGAAGAACAGCCTAGAAACTATGACAAAGGGCCAAGCACAACTGACCAGTCCTGAAGTCAAGCTCTGGGAAGGCACAGTGTGCCCCAGGAACTGCCCTGGCTGCAGAAGAACCCGGATGTGTCCAGGCATGTTAACAAACGCACACTTATAATCTTAGCCTTTTGAGAGTAGAGGCAGGAGGATCACAAGTTTGATCCAGCCTGAGCAATCTAATGAGTTCCTATCTAAAAATTAAAAAATAAGAAGAGCTGGGGATATAGCTCAGGGTGAAGGTCCTGGGCTCTATTCCTACTACAAAAAAAAAAAAAAAAAATCCGGCTTCAAAACACAGGAAACTAAACATGGCTTCTCCTGTGTTCAATGTCTTATCAGCCTCTTCTCGATAATCATCACTATACCAAGTTTAAATTTTAAGGTTTGCATTTCCCTCCAGGCCTGCAGATATTCCAATCAAGATGAAGATGGGGGCGGACACTCTGGCCCTCTTCCCTAGAAGAGACGACACAAAACCGATCCTGTCACCATATTCACTTCCAGGAGAGACAGTGTTTAGTGCAGTCACAACTCTACACGAATACTCTAGAACCCAAAGAGTAAATTAGGAAGCGAACAGTCAAACATACAAAACTGATTTAGCCCGATTGAGGGGGGAGGTGCTCAACTACCTACCTTCTTCATCAATTCCTTCTTCAGACATCCACTTAGCTGTTCAGTAAGTACTTAGCTATTGTGATGTTTGGAAATTTAGATGGAAATATCTGAGTGGGTTTTAAGACCATTCAGTCCTCTTGATGTTTGTTTTCATTTTTCTTTTTGACCCGTCTAATTCTTAAGTGTATCAGGAGCCAGCAGAGCACAAGGGAAACAAGGAAATTAGGATGACTTTAGGAGAAACCGGAAGGAAAAGAGGGCCAGAATCCTGGGACCAGGCTCAGCCCAGCCATCGCCATCCCTGGGACCATAGGATCAGATGACAATCAGAATGGAAAGTAAATGGTGAAACACATAGTTGGATCTTCCCTGTGGTAGAATGGTGGGTGCGGGGAACAGAGCAAGACCGCTCTTCTCCCTCCCCGCCCTCCCATGGGACTTCGCGAGCAGGAGGGACAGATACACCGACAGATGCCTCCGCGCAGCAGCATCACCGTGGCTACAGTTCCTACATGACAAACAGCAGAGTCCCTGAGAGATTGCAGCAGACGGGAGGGACCTGGTGCGGGCCATGAGGGAAGGAAATCCTGGGGAAGCTGCGTTTGGGCTGAGGTCCGCTGCCTGCCGCGTTGGGGCTTCCGGGGCAGGAGCGACGCGAGTGAGATGGTGCAGGCCACGCCCGCGCGTGGAGATCCCGACCTTGGCAAGGAGGAGAAGGTTTCCCAGGCCAGGGAAGTCCAGAGAGGGGAAGCACCTGGAGGGAGAGGAGGAGCCGAGCCGAGCAGGGCTGGGAAATGACGGGGGCCAAAGGCTGCCTGGGGAGCCCAAGCCCTCGGGGTTGGAGATTTGGATCTCAGACAAAAAAGAGAAGAATCACACCAGGACTTTAAAGGGGATGCGGGAATGCGTCTGCATTGAAAGACGAGGACAGCTTTTGCTTATTTTCTAGTTCTGCGCCGCACCTTACATGGAATTGGTGTTTGTCGTATTTGTGATTCTGGATTCTGCGCGAAAGGCATTTTAGGATTTGTGTTTAGTAATAGAAACTGAGGGAAAGAGTGTCGGATTATCTTAGGGATGAAACAATGGCTGCTTTCGCTCTAGAAATCTGTTTTCTCTGATTACCATATTTCAGGGTCACATAAAATATAAAATATGCAGTTGTTTAAACCAATATAACATCAGCGTAAAGAACGTGATATATGTGTATTACTGGTTAGAAACGTGCTATAGGGGCCAGGAATTTTGCTCAGTGGTGCTGTGCCTGCCTTGCAAACGCAAGGTCGTGTGAGTCCAACCCTGGGTATGGCAAAAATAAATAAAGAAAAATACAATTAAAACCCTGAGGTATGAAATCAGACAGCCTAAATTTTAATCTACTATAGCACTACTTCTGAGCTGCATGTCTTTGGGCAAGTTACTCGGGCCTTCTGAGCCTGCCTTTTCTCTGGAGGAGAGTATAATAATAGTACCTAATTCATCTCTTTGTTATGAAGATTAAATAAGTACATGAAAAGCATGTCAGCGGCTGCCTGGCACAGTTAAATGCTCAGTAAATGTCACTTATTATTTAATTGCATACAAATTTCATGGTGCATATAAAAAGTTTTTTTTTTTTGCCCTGAGTTTAAAATAATTTGCTCTTTAAAGCATTTCTCTTCCTGGATTTCTAACCATGCTGCTGTTTGTACTCCTAATAATTATATAATGGCAACATGACTTTTGCAGAAATGTCTAATGCAACAGTTTTTGGTTGGGCTTATTACACAAAGTAGTAAGAATCTGTCGCCTTAATAATAAATTGTTTTCTGGTACATTCTGGGTAGTGCCGTTCAGGAAATGTTTAAAGCTAACAACACATAAACCCAGGGTATGTGATTTTCCTTGATTTTCAGATCATGAGAGGCACTGTGGAGCTCATAAACAGGCACTTTTTTTTTTCTTCTTGCCCATTTCTTGCAACATTTTTCCCTTGCTTTCACTTGTGTGTTCATAAATGAAAACACACGTTAGCACGTGAATGTTCACAGAAATTTATCATTGGAAGCTTTCGGAGGTTAAAATGTATCCCTTGGCTCAGTAGACAAGATATTCATTCTTTTTTTTTTTTTTTCCTAGCTCTAAAACAAGAGCCCAGGCTCTAGTTTCATAAATCATTCCTCAACTGGCCCGTGACAGGCAAAAATCAAAGAACAAGTTAGCGCTGAACCAGTTACAGATTAGAAATCAGGTGACAGCAGAACCCATTGTTTCTTCTGTAATGTGTATCCCAAAGGGCCTGCTGCTGTGCCTGGGCGAGCACCGCCCCTACTTGTTGACAGATTATTTTTAGAAAGCAATGTTTTCCCATTTATAAAACCCAGAGGGAGGGGGAGGGGAGGGGAGGGGAGGG